>JAYMSL010000369.1:0-25713 GCA_036897195.1 Plantago coronopus
TTTGGGGCTTTTCTAAAGCCATTTGCATTTCTTCTGTGGGTGAAGCTGAGTTACAAGCAATTGAATTTGGCTTACAGGAAGCGCTGAGGCGTCGAGTCCCATGTATCACCGTTGAGACAGACTCGTTACTTGCTTTCCGCATGATAAATGAGTTGGAAACAGTCCCTGACTCTCTAAGGGTCCGTGTAGACCATTGTCGAGAACTTCTCGGACAACCTTGGTCGGCTGAGCTATGTTGGATTAGGAGATCGGCTAATGCAGCTGCAGATCATCTTGCTAGGCAGATTCCTCCCGAACCGGATCCTTTGCTTTCTTTAGCGGATCTATCTTTACCGTTTTTGTCTATTTTGCATAAAGACTCATTGTAATAACTCTTTGTTAGTTATTTAATTTCATTCGTTACAAAAAAAAAAGTATATATGAGGTCTCATAAGGCGGTATACTGGTAAAGGAGACAGAATTGCAAGTAGGAGGTCTAGGGTTCGAGACTTGGGAGACGTAGATTTAGGTATGCATTTCATTTACTCGATAGTTTGTACTTTGTAATATTTTGTCGTTTTTTTTTTTAAAGTAAATGTGAGTGTTAAGCTAATTTATATTGGTGAATCTTAATATATCATTCTCCTCTCGTGCATGATTTATCGTAAGTGTGCTTACATGTATACAAGAGAATTCTAATTAATTTAGGTTACTGATGTTATTTGTATAAATTTTATTAATTGGTATGGTATGACGAATAGGATTACTAATGTGTATAATATGTTATTTGTAAAATTATTTTAAAATTCATGATTTTCCTTACGTGAATGAAAAATACATCTCTTCGGCCCCCACAGATATTCGTGATGTGGGTTTCCTTATAATTTGGAAAAATCGAGTATTTCACGTGATTTACATGTGTATTTCTTTATTCTGTGTAATCGAGTTCAACCCTTCTACTCCAGATACAATATTTTAATTATCATATAGTATCTTGTGTCTTCATGTGATGGCTTTATTAAAGTTTCTAATTATAACTTTAGATATATGTGCTACCAGTTTTTTCTTGATAAAGTTTTCAGATACGAGAAGGCTTAGAGCCCTATCCTAACTAATTAACTATCAACAATCAATCTTATGTTACATCATCATGCTACCAGAACCTGATGGGCATGGATTGGGCATATTATAAACCTCATGTTATACCACCATAATAATTTAAACAGCCAACAGATTATAATTGGACAATTAAACACAAAATTAACATAAACGAATTCGATACAAGGCTTCATTAACTACATGCATGAGCAAACAATAGTTTTTCCTTCATGAGA
This sequence comes from Plantago coronopus, assembly GCA_036897195.1. NCBI lineage: Eukaryota > Viridiplantae > Streptophyta > Magnoliopsida > Lamiales > Plantaginaceae > Plantago > Plantago coronopus. The sequence goes on from JAYMSL010000369.1 coordinate 1,314, forward strand.
CTAGTAATCATGTCATTATAAACTCAAAATATATTAAAAATTTAGTAACAAATAAAAATATTAAATTAAACTTTTTACGAGATGACATAATTAATAAGATTCATGTGATTTTGATAGAGGTTCAGGGTATAGTGAAACTTTGAATATTTCCAAATCTTACTATTTTTCATTTGCAGGAAGTCATTAAGCAATTTTGAATCGTTTAATAAGTGTATATTTGTAAACATACAATTGTCACGTCAAAAATCGGTGCTAGTAGTAACTTTTAACTATAACTTTTGTAGGAATAATTATCGATAGTTGATATATGTTTGCCCCTGAATTTTTATTGTTGTAACTCGTAACAAATGGCTATAAGACCTTACTTGGGGAATAGAATACAAAAAGATCCTATCTACGTGTCATATTGGTTAATCTATATTGAATTATTCTATATGAGTGTCAGATAGTTATACTATATTTGAACTGTCAGAGTGGTTATACTATATTTAAGTTTCTTCTTGAAAGAGAATTCTTCGCGGTGATGTTTCTATTTGGACATACACATGTCAATTAGAGTACCACTGATCTAAATTCCTGTCATAGCGGTTTTCTTACTCTCCTTCTCCTTCACTAATTAAATATTCCCTCCTATTCCAATTCCTTATCTAGTTTGACATCGTCTGAGTTTCTCTTTATAAAAAACCCACATCCACCACAATGACTCACTATTTTCACTGCATAATCAACCATCCATCCTTCTTACGTTCCCCAAGTCCAGTACCTTGGATTCAGTTTACGGGATTTGATTGTTTAAAGCTGAAGAAATTGATTATTTGCTGTAATCTCAAGAAGATTGGTGATTATTCAATCGTAAACTAGTTCTTGTGGACACATTAAAGTAAAGTATAAAGAAACATGAGTTTTCAAGATTTGGAAGCTGGTCATGGACCTGGGTTTCATTATGGGTCTGTCAACGGGAAGCATCAAGATTCTGCACAGACACTGGCTGCTGGAATTTTTCAAATTAACACTGCGATTTCCACTTTCCATCGTCTCGTAAACTGCATTGGGACGTCCAAGGATACGCCCCAGCTTCGCGAAAAGTTGTAAGTTCCTCATAATCTTTCTATGCATATCACTCCTTTGTTGTTAATAATTACTACTTAGTTTAGACAGATAGTGTCATTTATTTTGTTATTAGATTATTAATTATAAGGTTTTAATGTACAGGTTACTGACTCTCAAACTCCTTGGAGCTGGAATATGGAATAGGCAAGTTAGCCCCATGTCTCACTCTCACACCATCTTACAACATCATTCTCACCTACTACTATAGTGCTTCTTCACCTTATCACTAAAGGAAACACAAATAGATGAGAGTCGAGATTATTGATTAACTTTTGAAGAAAGGTCAGGTCTACAGTAGAAAGGCCAGACCTACAATCCCCGCAATGAAGAAAAGGGTAACGGGATGGTGTTATTGTCGTAAGAATGTTATATTTAGGGTGATAAGGATTTATTTTTCTTTCTAACTCATTTTTGTAATATTCTAATTTATGTGGCAGTCCTCCTTAGCAACAAAGTTTTTGCAGAAGTCAGGAATTCATGTTAGTGCCCTAGATAACTCTTGGAGTGTTGATGCTTTGTGACTTGAGGAAATGTGGATTACGTGTTAAAAATAATGTTCGCATATTGTATTGAACTAGGTGTAAGGGAAATTATATGAGCAATATATCATTATCACGTTGATTTACTGTGTGCCTAGCTGATGTGTATATTATAATGCATAAAAATAACCAAGATTATGCTAGAACTTGTGATTCATTTGCATATGTTTGTGTTCAATATGTTAAATTTCATTTCGATTAACCTTACTAGTTCTATGTTTCTTCTTTTGCTTCTTTACTTGCAAAGAACATGTATAAACTAGAATTGCTAGATAACATGAATACACTTATCTTCTCTACAACTAGAGAAAACTCATTGTCAAGATCACTCCTGGGTACCCATCACTCTCCGTATCGACATTATTATATACTTTGATGGTGTTGTATTATTGAGAATCTTATAATATACGATATTGTATGTTTTCAGAGTGCATTTCATTATTTAAATTTTAAATCCACCATACATTTGACATTTTACTAGGCATAACGCATATCAATAAATATCAAAATTATGTTGTTCTTATGCTATATTTCTCCTTACTTCAGCCATAAAACTAGGCTACATATTGGACAGTTGGTGAAAGAGACTTCAGATAAACTCAAGCAAGCTAGTGAATCAGATCATCGTGTTGAAGCCGACGTAAGCTTTTTTTTAATTGCCATTGGAAGTAGATAACACACTTTCTTATGTTTATTCCTCTCCCATTGCCCCAAGGGTTTTCACACTGATTCTAAACCCTATTTCATATCTCATGAATTTTGAACTTGTTTTATATCAATTATGTAGCAAAACAAAAAACTAGCTGATGCCAGACTTGCAAAAGACTTTCAAGCAATTCTTAAGGAATATCAGAAGGCTCAACGACTTGTAGTTGAGAAAGAAACATCATACACCCCGTTTCTTCCGGAAGTAGTCCTTCCATCCAGGTACCAAGCCTAATAAACTATTGTACTATGGAGAATTATTATCATTTGCACAAAATGAATTTTATGAAGGAGCAAATATATAAGTGTGGTATTGTTACAAAATTAAATACTAATCACAAAATTATCATATGACTTTTGGCCTTCTCCTCTAAACCTTTTTCTTAAGGATAAACTAGCTAATATATGCACGCGGTACCCGCATGCGAAATATTTGAAACATGTCCGTTATCAATTCATAATAAAATTACAGTATATTCGTAAGTATGCTTTGGAAAGTGTGTGCGTTGATACTCGTGTGACAAATGTTAGACCACCTAAAAATATAAGGTGGAGAAGAAAAACGTACAAATATGGTAAAATTGAAAGCATTCGAAATCATAAGCTAAACTTTCATTTATCTACCAAAGATTTTGCTCGATACTTTGCTTATTCAATATTTAATTGTTGAGCACCGTTATTTGTACACCATTAAATTCAGTTGAGTAGCTAAACGAATGTAGGTTGCAATCAAAGAAGTGCAATGTTTGGTGAAATGTTAATATAAATTAAATCTTATAATGAACGATAATAAAGGCTTATAGGAAGGGGTTGGAAAACTTACTATAGCCCACATTGAATAATAAAGAACAGAGTGAGGTTTATCATGCCCCGAAAAATTGCACGATAAGCTCCTAACTATTTGATTATCACACACTTATGATCGTATGAATATGAAATATTAGAAATACTTGTTTCCATTTTATTTTAATTAACAAGGGTGTGTTACAGTGATTTTCTTTCGAAAATAAAGGGGACACTTCACCGCGCTTACGTAGTGTAAATCTGCTAATGATTATCACACCGTGTCTGAATTCTTGAGAAATTCTCCTTGTGCCATTTTAAAATCCAAACAATAGCTCACATTACTTGTTTTTTTCCTTGTTTATTACTTTATTTTAACATGTATCTCACACTTGAATTAAGTTCTTTTGGTGATGAACTATACGTGAAGATCTCCAAAACATCATGACTTCACAATTCTTGTCCAAAGTTCAATGAATTAAGATTGGAATTAGTTATGCTGGTGGCGTCATGATTCATTTATGATTTTGGCAAAAAACGTTTGCATAAAACGAGTTGTGCTCCTTGTACATGGTCTTCTGGACTATTTCTAGTTAGATACACAGTTAAGTTAATTGCTTATCATATGAAAACCATGCAGGTATGCAGCTGGTGATGTAAGAAATGATCAAATTTTAGAAAAACAAGCTCTTCTTATTGATTCAAAAAGGTATATTTTGTTAGAATTGATATAGCATATACAAGTGATGCAGTTTTTCCACATTCGTTTCATGTGTTAGAAACTTGTCAAATATATGCTCAGTTATTATCATTTCCAGGCAGGATGTGTTGCTATTAGACAATGAGATAGCTTTTAACAAGGTTAGTATTGAGAAAAAAGACCAGGGAGTTAGTATTGAGAAAAAAGACCAGGGTGTACACGAAATCCAACAACAATTTGGTGAAGTGAACGATATATTCAAAGACTTAGCCGTCTTAGTTCATGAAGAAGGAACTGTGATAGGTAAATGATTTATAATTCTGACATTTTAATATTTGGACCATCTACTAATATAATTGATCTCATGACAAAATGTGTTTTTCTTCTTCTATAGATGATGTTGGCTCCAATGTCGATGGTGCTAATGTCACGACTGCACATGCCAAAACCCAACTCCTCCAAGCAGCTAAGACCCAGGAGTCGGATTCCTCCTTGGTAACCTGCGAATCTCTTTATCTTTCACATGTCATTATACTTCTTAATTTGTGGTATTTTTCTTTTAATTAGAGTTCATAAAGCAATATCTATGTTTTATTATGCAGACATGCTTAATGCTTGTTATCCTAGCCATTGTGATTCTCATTGTGGTATTCGTGCTCCTTTCATGATGGCTGAAGGGTTACAAGCACACTGTCCATTCTTTTCTTTTTTTCAAGTTCTTTATTTGGTTTACGATGCACTGTGGCCGTTGCAATGTTGGACCAATATTACTCATCACTTGAGGGGTATGAGCCGCATGCTTCGTATTGTAAATGACTAGTGCCAGTTTGTATGATGCCGGGGAGTGTAAAAATAATCCAGCTGGGAGTGGTGGTTGTGGCGCATTGATAGAAGATCATCTGAAATTGAAGAAAAGCCCACTTCCTGCATGTTTCTTCTTGTTGCGCCACCTTTTCTTTATGTCTATCTTCAGTAGAGCAATAGTTACGATGATCCGGCATTTTTATATACAATATTATGTATAAGAAAGAATATATGTTGTTGACACTATTACTTTCATGATGGATAAATAAGGAAGTACATAAGTTGTCGAAACTAATAATTTTATGCATGGTGGGTGTTGAGATGGAAAAATGTAAATAGAGATATGATGATACTTGTTGTGGCAGTGGTAATTAATTTCAGTAATATTTTATTCCATACCTTCACCTCACAATTAGATGTAATGTTGTAAGTCTTTTTCATGGGTCAATATATAGAATAAATATAAATACATGGAAATACTGAAATAGTTAATTTCGTAAACATTGAAAAATATGTATAATTCTCCCGTACAATATAAATAAGCATGCTAGTATCCACGTGCCAGGAATAGTAGTAAATATATATAAAGAAAAAGATGATGTTTGATACCATATTTTTTCTCATTATTTGTTCACTCTCAACGAGTCACTAATTAATCACCCCCTCCCTCACGTGAAATATGGACACAATCCACATTAGTTCTTATCCCGAATGAGAAAATTAAAAAAAGAAAGAGTTAATTAAAAAACTCACGGAGATAAAACATAATGTACAATTAGGAAATAATTAAATCAATCACATATCTTTGGAATTACGAACCATACATTTAACATAGACAACATCTCTTCCTCAAGAGCCTTGGTGAACTTAAGACCAGCGGTCCCTCTGGCCTGGATTGAAAGACTAAGTATGAAGGATGATGACCACTCTTCACCAAGGGCGTACTACCCAATCCAGAGCATTATCGTTGTGGAAATTTCAAGAGATAAAGTTAAATTATGTTTATATCCAAACATGGTGGACCGATCGTCCTCTAGGTGATCGAGCATCCACACTTGAGATAAGAATCATATGCCCTAAGAAGGGTAGACGAGTTGCTGACAAAACTTAATCTTAGATCAATTAAGTGCGTGAGGCCAAAACATCACCACCCTCAGGACAACATATCATCATATGAACTAGGAGACAAGATCCCATGATTTTCAGAATATGGTCTCCCGACATAAATTCATAAGTAGACGCACAAACACCACATTAATGGTAAGTCCGTCACATATATTAATTGAGAAGTCCATTCATAAAGCTCTGGGTCAACCGACCTGAGCATTAAGTCTATTCCGGTTTGTCTTAGGAGACGGTTCAAAACGGTATTAACCCCTTTCCCTTTGTTTTTTCGTCCAATAGATCCCCAAGCTCAAGAGAAGACGAATATAACAAATTTATATTGTGATTACAATATCAAAATCAATTATTTAACTATAAATACAAATTACATGTTTTTTTTCTTTCAAATATAATGTTTCAAATAGAATGATTTCACGACTTGTCTAATCAATATATTCTAAATCAACCAACTTTACATTTCACAATATATAATTATCGATGATTGAACCGATAACCTTTTAGTACGGTATGTCTCAGCTTGCCATTTGACTAGAAACACTTTGACACCAATAATATAGTGGTAAACATTTTTATATTTAAAACAACAACTTTTTTTATAATTGTTAGTCCAAACATGTAATATTAATTTCGTTGTTCGGATACCTCGTCGGGTAGTTAGAAGTTACTACAAGTTTGAGGTCCAAGTGGAAATCAACGCGGCTGTTTTTCACACCAAACAAGACCGTCTACGGGACGGCGCACGTGCCAAACAAAACAGTATATAAATCCAACTAAACAAACAACACCAATTCTTCCTCCTTCAATTTACTTCAATAAATTAAGTAATTAATTATCCTCTGCCGGCAACTAATCATCATCGTGTTGGGCTTGGCTTCAAACTCATACCGAACCAGACCAAATCATTTTGCCCTTTCCATCACTTTCTCTCTCTACTCTCTCACCTCAAACGTACCCACAATTCAATCCTTAATCCCCGCTGGAATTACTACTTTCTCCAGCTGCAATCGACGTTTAATAGCCTTTCCAATCCCTTTCCAGAATCCCTTTTCTCTTTTCGCTTCCCCGCTAAATTTCCCCAAACCCAATTGCTAGGGTTTGGTGCTCCGATCGAACAGAGATTTCCAACTCAGCTGCCGGATTGAATAGGAGAGATGAGTTTTCAGGATCTAGAAGCTGGACGTGGAGTCGGATCGCGCCGTGGGTATGCGAATGGCAGGCAGGATCCGAGTCAAGCGGTGGCTTCTGGAATTTTCCAGATTAACACGGCCGTTTCCTCTTTTCAACGCCTTGTGAACACCCTTGGGACGCCAAAGGATACGCCCGAGCTTCGTGAGAAGCTGTTAGTGTTTCTCAATTCTGTTTGTTTTGTGAATGTCGTTATTGAATTTCAGCTGCTGTGTGTTTGAATTGATGTTGTGATTGATCATTGATGTGAGATTGGAGCCTGAATGACTCTCTTGAAGTATTTTTGTTCTCATCACTTTATGTATTCATGTAATATGATTTAATTTGGTTGTGGGTAGTCTATAGCTGGGGTCTTGGGGATAAAGTTGTTATTGTAATGAATTGGAGTACTTTTTTGCTTTTATGACTTTATGCATTTATGTGAATACAATTAAAATTGGTACTGGGTAGTCTAGAATTGGAGCAATTGCTTTGTTATTGTAGAGAATTCTTCTGGTAATCGAAACAGTTTTAGGGCGTATTAATAATATTTTATGGGAGTGAACCCGTACTGTTGTGGAAGAATTAAACTAGGTGCTCTTTTGTGTGTTTGCTGATGCAGGCATAAAACACGGTTACATATTGGACAGTTGGTGAAAGATACCTCTGATAAACTTAAGCAAGCCAGCGAAAGTGATCACAGGGTTGAAGTCAGTGTAAGTTACTTCCTCAATTTGGACGTATCATTTCATGATTGCGTGTTGCGTGGCATTTCAATGACATTTATTATTTTAAGAAGGGGATTCTTGCCAATAAAGTTAGTGTCACCAGTTATCTGGAAAATCACTAAATTTTTGGGTGTTGATATTGTGTTAGCCTTGTTCATCAATTTATTTGAATTGTCTTCTACAGGCAAGCAAGAAAATAGCGGATGCTAAACTTGCAAAAGACTTTCAAGCAGTTTTGAAGGAGTTTCAGAAGGCTCAGCGACTTTCAGCTGAGAGAGAGACAGCGTATACTCCTTTTGTTCCCCAAGCGGTTCTTCCATCAAGGTGACGTTTTGTGAATGATAATATGTTGCTTGAAATGAGAAGTTCTGTTCTAATTTTTCAAGAATTTTTTACTTCTAGAGCCATTTTTTTAGAACTGTCTTCAACGTCCCTCCCTCTTATCTTCTATGTTTCCCTACCTCTTGCCTCTTGGTGGTTGTCTAGATCTCCAATTAATAACTATGTGTGCCTAGTTTTGAAGACTAGAACTTCTTTAAAACAGGTATACCTTTTAAAGGTAAAAGGAAAAAAAGGTTCCACTCTATGCACTCTTTTGAAGTGCTCAATACCAAACTAAAACGTGCTAGGCCTGGAGAATAAATTATCAACCTCTGAGAAAGATCAACACACAACAGTACAATGTGCATTGCATCTGTTTTATCCTCTGATGATTGCCATATATTGTTTGCTTGTCATGGTAAATGTTAAATTCTGCTCATCCCGTATCTCTGATATTGTTGCAGTTACACTTCCGGTGAGGTCGATTCAAATTCTGATCGAAATCCAGAGCAACGATTACTTCTTGAATCTAGAAGGTGAGTGTTTGGATAACCAACCAAATTATTTTAGCATATTCACTTGCAAATTTGTCTAGGTAGTAGGTTCTTATATGTTCATCTGTAGCCCTCATGATTTTGATTATACAAGATCTCTTATACTGCAAGTACATAATACATCTAGATGAGCAATCATTTAGGTGTTGTACCTGTTGGATTTAGCAACGAACCTTCAGATAGTATATTTTATTATACATTATTACTACTTAGCGATTTGTAGCATATTACTTGTTCAACTACCTTTTTGCTTGTATACTCGTAATCTCTCCGAAATTCCTCAGTTTTCCCTTAATTATCCCTCACCTCAATAGAACTGTGATAAATCTCCCCTCTTTCTTTCTGACCGTTTCTGGTAAACCAAGGGATGTTTAGTGAGAATAGGACGCGCAAATGAGTTATACCCAACACAATCTATCATGATCTTATACATAAATCTATCATGAGCTTTTTAAGTACATATTATTTGCATTTGGTAGATCAGTTGATACAATTTTAAGCATAAGTTTAATGTCTTACTGACATAGCACCAATTGCTAGTTCGGAATCTATTCCAAAACGTTTATATACCCAAAACAATATTATAAATTGTACTCCCTTCATTCTTTTACAACCTCTTACATTGTCCCTGGCACAAAGCTTAAGATGGAAGATTTAAAAATGATTTGTTGAGCTATTATATTGATAAAGTTGTTGGTGGATGAGGAAATTTAGCAGAGAGAATTAGTAAAGCACGAGAAGGATTGTAAATACTTAATAAGTGATGAAAGTGGGTCTTCATGAAAGGAAAGTGAAAGCTTATAAAGAAATGCCATATGCGGACAATGTGGATGGTTGCAAAAGAATTGAGGTAGCAAGTAATACTCCCTTCGTTTCCAATTATTTGTCATTTTAGCTTTTTGCAATAAACTAAAATAGCACATGTTCCTACCAGATATATTATAATAATATAACGAAGGATAGAATATATAGTGTGGAAGTATTTATTAAATATTAAATATCATAAATATTTTACTGGAGTGATAAATATTGCAGAAAGTGGAAATATAAAATGACAAATATTTGGATGCGGAGGGAGCATCTCATTCTCATATGAGATTCATGGTCATAATGTCATATGACCAATGATTAGATTTATTAATTTCAACTCTTCATGCTTCTCTGGTTTGCTGAAGATGCCTAGTTTATCCGTAATCTTCATTGTGGAGGAATACATTGGATGGACTGAACTTTTTGAATAAATCTTGTGTTTGGTGCTTAGCAAAAAAAGTTGGGAAAATTACAAATAAAGGTAGGTCAACTCACATCCTTTAAAAAAACTACCTATCACTTTTCTAAACTAACAAAAAAAGGACACTTTCTGATAATATGTACATTATGTGTGCTAAAATAGTACAAATTTTCTTGTACATTTTGCACAAATTATACCATAACCACATCCAAAATGTACAAATTTCTGACCAAAATGTACAGATTTTTTGTCAACTTTATGTGAGCTACTGTTTTGTCTTTTTTTGTAAGTGTCTCTCCCGGAATGTACCTACCTTTAATCTTCCCAAAAAAGTTTGAGTACTTGTTTCAAAATTCAAACTGATTTAGCTGTGGTACCAGCTTCATATATGATGCTGAAGCTCACAAGAAGCATGAGGATGATGCAAATTGTGAGAGAGGGTGAGGGAGAGAGACAGAGAGGGAGGGATTACATTGACGGAGAATTGAGCCATGATTGGCGTTAAGTTAAAAAACTGTTTCAGCCATCTTGTCTCATCTCCTTCCCTTTGCTACATCACATTTCTCCAGGCAACATCACAATATTTTTATGAGGACAGGGGCATCGGCAAAGGCCTGTGCTTGACTACATCATGTAGATACCCATGTTGGATATCACAATAGAGAACTGTGAATTTTTTATTTACGTTTATTACAAATTTACAATGTTGTTAGTTCCATTATGCAGTTATAATGTGTAGTTGCCCTGCTAGTGAAAAATGATAGGAAACAAAAAGGAACCGTTTGGATAAATATAATATTTTGTTAAATTACATGTATGAAACTATGCAGACTTCTACCTTAAAGTTGTTTCAATTGTTAATGTTCTGAAACTAGAAAAACTTCTAGCGGGTTTTGCCTGCTGGGAAATACAGTCCCTGAAAGTGATATATTTGCTTATGCATAATCTTAAGATTCTTCCGCCCATTAGCAATTTAACATTTCCAACTGCTTATGTTGCTGCAGGCAAGAGGTTTTGCTGCTGGATAATGAGATTGCTTTCAATGAGGCTATTATTGAGGAAAGAGAACAAGGAATACAAGAAATTCAACAACAAATTGGTGAAGTGAATGAGATTTTCAAAGACCTCGCTGTATTGGTTCACGAGCAAGGAACCATGATTGGTGAGTAGTTCGGATTGCATGAATTCAAATATAATGGTCAAGAAATCTCACATAATACTATGTGCCATATTTTTCTAGATGATATTGGGTCCAATATCGAGGGTGCTCATGCGGCAACTGCACAGGGGAAGTCCCAGCTCGTTAAAGCTGCTAAGACGCAGAAGTCAAATTCATCTTTGGTGAGTCATACAAAACTAAAATGTTAACCTGATTTGGCACTTGGCTTTATATTGCACGTGAAATAGACTATTGGGTTGCTGTTGCCAGCAGCTCGTTGTTTTGCTTTGAAAAACAACAGCAACTATTATCAGATCAGATCATAATTGTTCACTTGCCTGCAATGCTCTGATGCTGTTTCCTGTGTGCTGCTAACTTGTTCATATGGCATTTCATTTCTTGTCACTGAACAAACCGCTAACTTGATTCTTTCTTTTTGCAGACCTGCTTATTGCTAGTCATCTTTGTTGTGGTGATCCTGATTGTGGTTTTCGTGCTCGTGGCCTAGTGGTGATGTCCTTTAGACATCCTGATAAACCCAGAATGGGGTACGGTCTAATGCAGCATGGCTGTTTGGAGTGTGGCTTCTGTAATGTTCATATGCTATTATGTGGTTGAATAGAAATTTGTTCGTTCATCAGTGTGAAGCTTGCGTATTTCATATTGTAAATTCTGTCTTTTGATGGAGTTGTCAATTCTCATGATTGACAGATAATGTTGATGAAGTGTTGCTTGTCAATTTTGTTTTTGAATTTCATTTTCTTGCTTATGTGATTCATTTGAGATCCAATGAAAAGCCCTGTTGGTGAAACTCAGGTACATTTGAACTCTGCACCCAAATAACCAATCAAGCCGGTGATGAACCCTTGCCTTTGTACAACTTATCTTAAAAATCCGTTTTAAAATATTAAAAGTAAGTTGAAATGTGACGTAATTAAAAATCTTGATACTGATACATACTCCGTATGTGTTCGGTTTCGAGCGGAAATGAAGGATGGATGTATTATTGTTATAACCATACACAATTAACACTTCCCCAATTGATTCTCATTATAAATGGATCACACAAATGATTCGTTATAAATGGGAATATTGATTCATACACAGGTCACCGGTGAAAAATATAAGAATACGAAAGAGAAAGGTTGCTTTTACTTGTTTTCAGCCAAGCAGAATAGTTCCTCATCTTTAGGGGAGCAGGGTCATTTTATTAGAGAAGCTAAATTCGAACTTGTTCTTACTCTTCCAGAGTTCCCCATTTTCTAGCTTGACTCCCAAGTCCCAAGCAGAGATGAGGCAGCAACTTGAAAAAGAAGTCAGATACATAGTGAAATGAACAGTAAGGACGTCCTGAGGAGCGGCTGGAGCCACTTCTTGACGCACAGAGAACCATCTTTTTAAGAACAATGGCACTCCTTAGTACTCATATACATGCGTCCATTTGAGTGATCTGGAGTAAACAATGAACTTTATATTGTACTCTATATCGATCATGTTCTAAACCTGTAATACACCTATGGACAACAAGAAGAAACTTCATCCAGATGATTCTGAATCCCAAACGGATGCAAGTTAACACTGAAGATCAGTTCGACCATAACGATACGGCTAATCCTGACTTCACCTATAGTATATGTTGGTGATTTTAGTGTCATCAATACATTTTAGTCGTAATGGGATTGACTAGAAATCAATGCAATATCACGTTATGCTCGGTCACAAGTTCGGGTAGTGCGGAGTGCACGCTTGGAGAGAAAACGTGCGTATTGGGGGCGGAAGCCGCGCGTAACGGGGTGTTTTGTGCAAGAATCTGGGAATTTCCCAGAAATTCCCAGGTGGGTGAGCGAACGACCGCATGCGGCCGTCTACTCATCCAGAGATCAACGATCTCCAGGGGATGGAGCATGCGAGTAGACAACCGTCTACTCGTGGAGCGGCATGCTCCTAGCATGCGGCCGTCTAGTCATCCAGTAGCTTTGGTAATCCTGGAGAAGGGACCGGACGACCGCATGCTCGGCCGGTCGTCTGGTCATGCAGTTGCACCTGTTGGCAGATAAAATTCGGTTACGTAACCGCCTCGGTTTGTTAGTAACTATAAAATGCAAAGCCTTTATCTGATCTCTGCACTTGTGTTCATTGTATTCTAAATACAATTGCAAACATACACTCTAACAACAAAGCATTCTCTCTACTCTTCTATCGAATCTCATTGTGCCTTGAATTCGATTGTTCTAACGGATTATCCCCGCAAGGTATTCGTGCAACTCCGGCATTGAAATAAGAGTCGAATAATCTTGTTCGGAAAGTGATTACACGATCCGTATAGATATCCCAGATTTGTCACCATATACATATTGTTCATATCATTGTTCTTAACCCCAAAACACCAACAGTATATACAAGCAAGATATCACAATTATGTCTAAAATTCATTCATTTGATTGCAGCTCATAGTGTACTCAGTCAGGTACTTGACAACAAATCCATGAAAAGACATTTCTATGCAGCTAAACTAATACAAGACTTGAAATTCAATGTTCTAAACATGCTAATACACCTATGGACAGCAGGAAGAAACTTCATGCAGATGATTCTGAATCTGAAAAATCTGAAGCATCTGAACTGCTATCAGAGCCAAAACATGAGACGTCGACTTAACAAAGTTTGCAACCAAATCCACTTTGCAGTAAACTTATCAGGGTTTTGCGTTCGCTTGTAGCTGCTGGATCAACTGGCTCTACATCAACCTGCAAGCATGTGATAAATGCAAATCAAACATGATGCATTACAAGTTAAGAATATTAGAATACGTGATATCGAAAACAAAAGAAAAGTAATAAGACTCACAATATCGGGCAAACCAAGATCCTTGGCTACAGTATTGAAGGCGCGAGCCACATCCAGCGGTGTCATTAGTTGATAGTTTTCAGACACCAAGATGAATATTGCTGCTAGTGTTACAAGAGATGGGCGCAAATTCACACCTGCATTACAGAATCAGAGTCACATAAGAGACCAACACGACTGTCAGGCTCGGTCCTGTAATTTGATGGCCCCATGCGAAATTTTTAAAATGTCTCCTGTTAACAATATATTAGAAAAGCAATTTCAACTTACGATAATTTATAATAAGATATATGTATACACAAAACATTAAGCCATGTATAATAAAAGATAATGCATTAAGATAAAAGGGTTCATATATAGATGTTTGATATTATTTTTCGAAAAAAGAATTAAAATAAGAATCATTAGAAAAGTATAAATCTTTTAGAATTTTTCTAAAAAAAATTCTTCAATCTGATATACATAATCAAAATTTTAAAAGGAGTAACCCTGGTATGAGGTTTAGGCTATTAATCAATATAAATATTTTGTCATTTCAAAAAAATTAAATCCATTATATTAGTTATTACTCATAATCCATAAGTTGATCTTTTGACATTGTAGAACGCATGTAAGATTTCACTAACTTCAACTTTAAAAAACTTCTTTCAACAAATGCAACCGTGACAAGAATTATTAGCAAAACCTATAAGCAATCAATGCTTTATGATAACAACCAATATATTTCACATAACTAAAATATGTCAATTACTCCCATATTTCGATTAGACATGAATTGTCTAAACCATTTTAACTCCACGTATAAAGAGTCTACTTCAACCTCATATTGACCATTATGCTTCAGTTCATTTTGAAGATTTCTACAACCGGATTTGGGAGTAGTAAAAAATGCATATTATCAGATGTAAAAATGAACCAAAAATACTTTTATAATCTAGATATGGTTCAAACCTTCGCCTAAGGGAATCAATTTCTTAATCTACAATATAAAATTAATATATATATATATATATTTTTTTTGTTCGTTAATACTTCCGATCTGCAGCATCCATGGCGGAGCTGCAAATATGGAGCTTGATCGGAGCTCTCTGATTTTATTTTTTTTTCAAATTTTGTATATTTTTTAATAAAAATTAATTACTTTATTCAAATAAATATTTTTAAATGCTATTTAATTATTTTTTGGATATTTAGAAATTATAGGACCACATCATCACATCCCAGTCAGCGAGGGACCAAAATCGCAAATCATGAACCCGATAATTTTGGTCCAGGGACCGTATTTGCAATACGAGCACTAGAGACCAAAAGTACTAAGGGGACGGTCACTTAGGGGAACAAAGTTGCAATTTTCCCCTAATCAATGAGTGAATTGAAAGGGATTTTCAAAAAAACGTTCCCGTTCCCAATTGCCTTCATCTCATACATCTCCTTTATTTCTTCATACGAGAAAATGTACAAGAAATCATCAATATCCATAGAGAAGGTTGATAGTTCAAAATTGTGGTCTTCCGTGTACGCAACCAGCGTGAAAGATGCAACGGCTATCAGCTTTACCTTCCTATAATCACATTCCTGACAGATTCAAGAAAATACAGTAATAATATAATGTCAAAATTAACTTAAAACTTAACAGAGTTGAAAATTGAAACTCACAACTATGTTGGCTCTTGAGATCAGAGGCGAAGAGGCTACTAGTAAATCAGTGGGGCACTTGCCCCCCTCAACTTTTTTTTGGTACTGTATATATGTGTTTATTATATTTACACCCCTGGAACTTTATTTTGCACCCCTAAGATCTGGTTATTTATTTTGCACCCCTGACCTCTGAAAATTATGATATTCAAATAAAATCCCTTTTATATTCAGCGTCATGCTCGTCGAGAACCGTTGTGATTACTTCGTAATTGTGTATTTGCATGATTTATCGTATTTTTTATGTTACATTTGTATCGTCTTTCTATATTATTAATATATTTCTTTTTTAATGCTTTTAACTTTTTTTTATTTATTGAAGATAAAAGTATAACTTCATTCGTTTCATTTATTGAAGATAAAAGTATATTTATTCAAAATTCTTAGATACACTTATATAACATAATTTTATTGCATTTTTATACGTTATAAATTATGAATGATTAGCGGTCAAAGTTCGAAAAAAGCAACCCTATGAAATTTCAAATGGGACGAAAGAAATTTTTTTGCCCCCTCTGAATTAAATCCTGGCCTCGCCCCTGCTTGAGATGTATTTGGTAAAATACATGACATATAGTAAGCGGATTGCCTCATAGCAAGTCTCCTTCATCCAACCATTGCGAATCCTGATCTCAGTATAGTTGAGTTCTTGGCTGATAAGTCGTTTGAATTTTCTTTTCACCGAGTCTTTGGCTTAATGTTACTGGGATCCTCAAAGTCTAGATGCAGCAACATCCACTTCTTCGCCAGTTCCAATGCTGCATCTGCCAATTCTTTTCTGTCCTCCAATATAGCAAAAACTTCTCTTTGCAAATTTGACCTTTGCTTCCTCAAGAGGGTATGTTCAAATATCGTAAAGCCGGGAACCGCCAATATATCATACGCACCTAAAGAAGAAGAAGCTCCTTTGTCGTTCATTCTGATAACTCTGTGTTTTCTGCGTTTCTTTTCTGTTTATTTCTGCTACAGAACGGAGAAGAAGAATAAGTGTGCAGTATATATAATAGCTAGGCTCTTTTGTGAAGGAAGTGATTATAACTGCTTTCTCAGCCTGATTATAATAACTGCTTTATCAACCTGATTGTAACTGATTTCTCAAACTGAATATAACCGCTTCTTTCTTAAACCGTTGCACAAAGACCTGGTGAAATGGAAATTTGGAATCGACCCTTGTGAGATTTTGTAATTTGACAAATACACCCAAAAATTAGTTGTTTAGTGTCTCTGTTTCTTTTTTTGACAGCTCATTTTTGACAGCTTTGTTTTTTAGTGTTTCTATGTTTCTGTTTCTGCTACAAAATAGAGAAGAACAAGAACAAGTGTTATTTAGTGTTATGCTGCGTAAAAATTTGTCAGATCGATGCAAGTCCGCTTAATTTGGGACGGATCATTTACCACGTGAGATCGTGTCATCTTATATGCCCTTTATACCACTTGGTCATAACCATGGTATGCGTGGTATCGTAGTTGTAATGTTGAATTAGGATGCTTGAACACCTCATGTAAGTGAAATCCGTTGCCGGCCAGGAACTAGGAAGAACGTTGCTAATTCGGGTCTGATGGTAGTTTTTTTGAAGTTCTTTTCTTTTTGCTGTTTCTGTTGATTGTTTCAGAGTTCAGAAGAAAGAAAGCGTCAAGACATGCATGGAGGTGAAACTTATTGCAACCTTATGGTATGCTAAGGTGTTCATAGACCTGGTATGATTCGAGATCAACAAAATATGAACCAAGTTGATCTCGATCTATACTCTACCGTGACATCATTTCCGAAACGTTAAAAACAAATTTGTATAGCTAGCGCGTACTGCAACTTAGTAGTCATTAGTAATTCAAATTACTACATTGGGTGGTTGTGCTGGTAGCATACTCTTCTCTGTTCCAGGGGATTTCAATCGCACTAATTTCCTATACTATCACGATCGCGAAGTAAGAATCAGATACAGTTAAGAATGTTTCAATTTGTTAGACACAGACCCATCTGAATAGCAAATAGATGCAACTACAACACTGACAGCTGCCAGAACAGCAGATAAGAACGTAACAGTGGAAACGGCTTCTGTGTGTTCCTTTACTCCGCAAGGGATCTCCCAGCTGACTAGATTACCTTTCATGCCGGAACCAAGTGTTGTAGGCATGAGCAAACAGCTCTCTTTAGTCCCTTTTTCTTCAGTGTCTCGGCATATGAGTACATCTGGTTCCCCGAATTCAACCTTGGAGAAGCCAATTCCCAACGGCTGTAAAAACAAGGGGGTCTGTGAGAAGGGAAGGGGCAATACACAGATGCTAAAGCTAGGAAGTTATTAACTTATGATATGCAAATAGGATATTCCGTGTAAAGTGAACCATTTAGCAGGAACTTTCTCGCAGATTGTAGTTAACCGTTCTTAAGACAGCGCAGTCTTCTGTTTTTATTCATATACATTTGATAGAACTAGATCTTTGCATTCAAACTAGAGGATAAACTTGAGGGAACTGAAGATTCAGTAGTTCAGGATCAAGGATCACTTACTTGATACCGTGCATGTAATGGAACCTTCATGTTGAATTCCAAATCATCTTCTTGGCTAGCTACCATCGCAGATGAAATGGTCATGTGTATTTCAACAACTGACTGATTCGATCTGAATGACGGTAGCTCTAAATTTGTATCACCAAATACACCAGCATCATTAAATACTGCAACAGAAAACACATAGTATATCCTTTAAAACACAAACAAGGTTGGAAATTCACCATTTAGAAATCTCTCTCAAGATTCTAGTCATTTTACCGTTCTTTTGGACAAGATGCTCCAACTCGAAAGGATCAGCAAAGACTCCTGAAGGTAGTTTTTCAATGACTATGACTGAATAAGAACCTGCTGCCAGCTCGGATCTGAAGTCCTGCTGCATCTCAAGTCTCAAAGATGAAGATAAGTGACGGTGAGAACCATCACCAACAACACTACGGTGCAGAATGGACACCGTCGGGAAGGCATACTTCTTATCTTGCAGCACTTTGGTCAAGCCAAGGGGAATATCATTTGCTATAAATTTGCTAAATTCCGTCTCAATAAAGGCTGGATATTTGTCAAAGTAAGATTTTGCAATGTACATCTGTCCCCAAAAGTGTCAACAATACAGAAGTTCAACAAACAGCAACAAAGAGTGCGTTTAAGAAACTCGAGAAGCAGATATGGCAGGTAGCTCATGTTACAATTCAAAGATCCGAGACACGAAATGCAACGAAAGCAATAAAGCAATTACTGGCAAATTGATACATAAAACAGCGGAGTATAGCTCATGAATCATGATCTAGCTAGGTTCTTCAAGGCTACACTATTACTGAAAATGCAAAAAGTAAGTATTTATAAGGGAATAAGAAGAAAAACTTCACTCACATGACTTGAAGCATGCAACAATTCTCCATTGAAAAGAACTGATAAGGCTATAAGCAGTGAAAAGGAACAGATATGTTCTCGAAATAGCTGAACTCCCATTGTTACATCTGACCTGAAACAACAGAGGAAAAAATATAAAATCTAAATGCAAGATTTGACTCATCCTCAAATAGACAGCAAAATCAACTAATTACTTATTCTATAAATCCAAGAAACAAAAGTGCAGAAATTGGATTCAGCTCCACCACTAAATTCCTCTCATAGAATGAATCTATACGCATACAGTATCAGTCTTTCTTCAGAAAGATGAAAAATGTAAGGAAAAACGACTCACCGGAAAGCAGCGGCGGTTAAGCTACGGCGGAGTAAGATCGCCGGTGATAATGAGCTGATCGTGGATTGGGTTGAATTGTAGAAGATCAACTTAGACAAATTAGAGAAGAAATGGAGTGGGCCAGAGGGGGTGTTTTGGGGATTTCAATTTCGCCAACTCCAATACGACACCGTTTGTAAGCGTAGTAGGCGAGTGGCGAAACAATTCAAATTCGTGCCCTAATGAGAAAATGAGTAATTATTCGACAGAATGAGCAACAGCTTGGGAGGTGGCGGTGGTGAATCGCCGTCATTGGCGGTTGATGATGACGTGATTCGTCATTTTCATTACGAGATCGGTTTGGATCCCAATGTACTCATCACTCCTCAGGACCGTAAAGATCAGGCTCTCAGAGGTATAATTCCTTGTTCGAACTTTGAATAGCTCGATTTTTACAATGAAATTCAATCCTGTGCAACTGTATGCATCAGTTTCTTGTTGTATGTAGACTTTGTGTTGATTGCTGCTGAATTAGCTGAAACTATGTTGAATTTTCTGCTACTGGCACACTTCAGTAAATTGACGAAAACACAGTTATCTATGATCAATTAGTACCTATTTTTTGTTGTCATATAGATGTTCGTGTTAGCTAAATTACCGTAGTTTCGCCATTGTTAACTATGCTAGTAGTTGTCATCTGAGAAGAAGGCATCTCAATTATGAATTAGCCATGTTTCAAACAAAATGGCACGGGGAGTATATTAGTGGTGTAGTCGAACTGCAAACTTCATTTTAACGATTTATTTGATGTTGTATTAATGTGTTGTAGTGTTCCCTCATGAGAATCTTTGTAGAGGGGAAGCAGAATTCATGTTTTGGTCATACAGGTTACTGCTAAGCCCAATATCAATGTAGAATGCAAACAAATTAGGACGAATTTGTTAAGTTTTGCTTGTTGGCTCTGCTGCTTAATTCTAGTGATTGTTTCATAATATGCAGTTCTGAAAGCTGAGTTAAAGGCGAAACTTGATAAGGAGGTCAAATCCCTGGATGATGATAGCTGGATGTTTGAGGCACCTCGATCTCGCATTAACCTGATTTCTGGACGTGGTAAGCTGTTTTTGTTGTAAATTGCTTTCTCTATTCTCCTGGTATCTGTCTATCTATCTTATTAACTCATAATTTTCAATATAACAGACTGATATTGCGACATACTGTAGAAACTAGAAACTATGCATTGACTATATGACTAGGTTTACTTGTGTGAAACAATGAAGAACTAAATAAGAAAACTCAGCAACTAATCTATGTGCATTAGGTGAATAAAATAAACTCTTTCAAGCTGAAAAAGATGGTTTTGAAGTTCGATTATGATAGATAGCCCGATTTGGTTATGGACTTTGGAGTTCGATTCACAATGCCCAAACATTTGTTTGGAGATCGATGGTGATAAAGAAAGCCCAGTGACTTGGTTTGAAATTTGATGATGTTACAGAAAGCCCAAACATTTGGTTTGAACTTTGAAGTTCGATTATCATACATAAAGCCCAAGTATTTGGTTGGCAGACTTGAATTTGATGATTAACTAGATACAGTATTTTGATTGAATGAAGCTAGAGCTCAGTTAATACTTGTGATCAATAGACATAGCAATTCCCTTTGATTTTATTTATTATTTTATGCCATTAACTTATTAAGTGCTCCATTAAGCGATTGAAAAGTATATGCTAGGTCCTGTAAGTACTTCATGTGTGGTGGTTTATGGAAAATATTCTCTCGACATTCGTATGGTCATCAAACTTAGATTCCAACTCTTAGAGATAATGTCTTTCCTACTAAGCTTGTGGCTCAAAGTCCCCGAATCAAATCCTCCAGTGTATTCATACAGTACTTTCATATGCTAACAGCCTAAGTCTAACATTGAATAACCAGCGTAGATTGACTGCTACTTTGAGTCTGATAGAAACTGATACCTGATTTGTGCAACCCAAATTTAGCTAGTTCATATTCTACAACAGTTTGTGACTTGCTGTCTTTTTGTTGAACATGTCAGGTGGCCGCTGGCCCAGGCATTCAGAGGCCTCATCACATGTCATGGAGCCAAGAAAAAAGATTTGAAATATTCACTGTTTTATCTGTTCCATTAGCTAGTTTCCGTCCTGAGCACTCCGTAAAATTTGTTAACGGTAAATAGAGCTACGATATCTACATAAACATGGCGGCTTTTGATGGAGGAGATTGTCTGGCCGGCGGACAACCGATGATTGATTAATGATTATTATGTATTTATTTGAACATAAATATCATGTCCATATATTGTTATGTTGTTTTCCTCTTCTTGACCTTGTGTTGATCAAGTAGTTATCACTTGAGGTTTTGTTTTTCTTTATGCCTTTTCTTATGTACTGTATTTTGTACTGTACTCTATGTTCAGTTATAATGGATAAATTAAGGAGATATATGTACTCTAATTTAGTTGAGATAAATCAATTAAACAGACAGTGACTGAATTGGAAACTGAATAAAAACGTTATTATGGAGCCCATAGGACTGCTACTACTACTAGAAAACTTATTTATTTTGATCTTCCTAGTTGCAATATTTAAACTATTTTCATTATATAATCTCATTAAATAAATATGTATCATTCTGATATAATTTTAAGAGTAATTTATGATTAAAATCAGTTGATACATCGTTATCGGGATTCGGGACATAGGAAGTACGCTCCAAAACTACATAAGAATATGTGTATGGACACACAACTCCTAAGCTTCTATAGTTCTATCCATGGATTAGAATCTCATCTTTCTTTATACTATGCCATTTGTTTGGACAAATACTATAACATGTCCTCACAGCATTCCTCATGAAAAATACTTCTCTAAATTAGGTCAACTAAGCTTGTGTACGGGAATGGGAAAATTGTATAAATGCATCTTGACGATGTCTCTAATGACGTGCGTGATTGTGAGACACATACAATAGTAAACTCGATTTCCGATAGAATATCACATTTGCACATCATTTTAAAACACGATAAGTGGATAACCAATCATCATAGGAACAAATCACACAATGTTATTTTTGTTGCTAGCTTCAATTAATATCTACGAGTTGAAAAAAAACGAAGAAAATAGTAACATGATAGTAGCACAAAAGTACAATGGTGGTACAGCAGATGAGTTTATAATATGAAGGTGCCAGGAAATTTCCTTTGCCAAGTTTCTGGTCCACCATTTTTGTTCTGTTACATGATTTATTTCTTAATTATAGCACATGAAAACTTACGTGATGTATTATCTTATGTGACAGGTGACTTTTGTAACGATATTTAAAGATTAATTAATCATTAAAATTAGTTATAGTCGTGTAGATTAGATCATTTTCGATATTGTTGTGATACAATCTCCATATCTTGCGAGGAAGCATGTGTACATGTTTGCAACATGGTGAATAGTGGATTAAAATATTGAGTCCGAGATACATTTCGGATTCTTGAAATTTGAAAAATAAGATGTTTAGATACTTCAAAACATTTCAAATTAAGTTTCGAATTAACTTAAGATATATGTCTGCGAGTTTTCAACGTCGTAAAAATAATGAATTTATAGCATATGCTTCCGAAACACGAAGTAGCTCCCCCTAGTCGCAAAAGGAATTAGTTAAATGTGTTGTGTACAAGAAATTCCGACTGGTCACCAACCCTAAGATAAGTGACCTTTCAAGATTTCCCCTCATAAATAAATACCACTTAGTTGTCGTGTTCTAGAAAAATTATTATTATTGAAATAAACCATTAGAATATGTATATAGTATTCCATGCATCTTATCTGTTTTAATTTTTTATTTAGTGCTAATCTGGCCTATTCTACCACTTGTGAGCTTTTCTTAATGACAACTTTAGGTAGGTAATTTGTAAATGCACATTCCATTTCCATTAATACAAATTCTGGTGAAAAACATGATTTTGCGGGAGAAAAACGTGAAAAAACGGGATGTGTCGGTATTAAAATGTAATGCATCAGTATTTGGTTTAGTGTATCAATGCATCATGTATTTCTTTTAGTGTATTGGTACCCATTTTACGTGTTTTACGAAACTTTCTTCTCGATTAGTATTAACTCAAAATTGGTAAAGAATTTAAAACTCTCTTCATTTTTTCAAGTCATAGTCCTTAGTCCTTACATAGACAATTTGATTACACATTTCAAAACTCACTAATTAAAATCTATTTGAATGGAAAAAACAGCTAACCTCAGCATTCTCTGTTAAAACAAAACTTGAGATATTTATCTCTTCTAAAATTTGAGTATGTTACGTAATTACGTACACTACGCTATATTTATCTTATTCACGTTATTTGTAGACTATTATTGGAGTTCGAAACTTTTACCCGTGTGAACCCGAATAACATCCTAGCACAGAGTACTTGTTTCAGGACGGTATAATAAAAGTCACTGATGGTTAACTGGTAACCAGTAAAACACAGATGGAATTATGGAATGCAGTCAAGTACACTTCATATAATAAACAACAATATTGTTGGAATTTATCAGATAGTAGTATAAACAATATGATGTGGAAGTTTATCATCACAGTTCCACTTCTTGTTTCCACATGAAACCAACAGCAAACAAGCTAAGCTTCTTCTGATCTTCTCTTGTAGCTTCAAAAGATCAAGAAAAACATATCATATGGGCCTGCCAATTCTGGCTCTATCAAAGCTCAGCCTAGCAGCAGCCGCCACGCCTCACGGCCTAACTCCGATGGTGGCCGTCTTACTATGGCCCTTCATACTCAAATTCTCCTTCACTTTTCCGCCTCTTCAACACGCCTGCATCGACATGTTGTTCTCCGTCAGGCTATTCTTCTTTCAGATGAGTCGTATTACGTTTGATGCGGAGCCTAACAACGGTGGAGGGAGGTGGCAGAGAGCTCTCCGGCTAGTGATGGAGAGAATTGCTCAAACAAGGCATGCAAATGTTCAATCTGGAGATGATACTATGCATACTTTGTCAATGCTTGCACTTTAGTGTGCTCAAATATGAGAGAATTACATTTTATGTAGACTGTGTAGTTATTGCTTTGAGGCTTCACCTTTTTGTTCTATTGTTTCATGCACTGAACTAAATGCTAGTAATATAGATAGTTCATTTTTATCCGGTTACAAATCCGATTGCACATTAAAGCTTAATTCAGTTGGTAAGATACTACTTCGCCATCCATTATTAGGGGTTAGG
>JAYMSL010000370.1:0-25711 GCA_036897195.1 Plantago coronopus
TTTGTACTTATTATTAGAGTTTCTTTCTTTGTTTTCTGCTTCTTTTGGAATTCTTTCTCTTTTTAAGGATTTGATTTTCTCTGAGTCTGAGATTGCGGGTATCGGTTTTTCTTTTGTTTTTGTTTCTTCTCTGTCTTTTGGTTTTTTTCTCTGTGTTCGATTCTTGGGTCTTCTTTTTCTTTCTGTTTTCTCTGTTTTTCTGCTTTGGTTCTCTTCTTTCCTTCTCTTTTTTCTTGACTTCTCCTCTTTTGGTTTTCTCTTCTCTTTCTTTGGATTGTTCTTTTTTGTTTGTTGTCTTTCTTCCTTTACTTTCCCCCTTTTTCTTCTTTATTTTTTTGTAATTTCTCTGTGTTGTTTAAATATTGTTTTCTACTCTGGAACTAGATCTCTTCTATAAATTATAAATAAAAAAACATTATAAAGTAATTTCTTATATTATATAAAATTATATAGAATTTTATCTTATATATATATAATTGATAATTGAGATTAGTGGAACTGATATCTTTAGAATTTTTTTCTATTAAATTATAATAAATTAAACAATATAAAATTATTTACAACATTCTTAAATTATGAATTCCATCTTCATCTAAATTTGTTTAATATGATATTTCTATATTTTTTTTGACTCGAACCTACAATTTATGCTTATAAGGTACTATGCTCTATATATTATCTTTTATAAAGTTTTTTTTGTATCCATTTGGTGAAGTTTGTTCTATTTTATTTTATCTCTGTGGGTAGGTTGTTGTTTTTCCATTTCCTTTCTTTTGTTTTTTATATTTTTTCCTTATTGTTTGGGATGTTTTTCTGAAGCAACTTTCTTTCCTCTCTGGTTTTGGAGAATTTTATTTTTCTTGTTTTTCTTTCTTTTTGTTGTTTTCTATTTTCCTTCTTTTTCTTGGTTTATTTTCTCTTCTTTATTTCTTTTCTTGTTCTCTCTTTTTTCTATTTCTTCTTTGTATTTTTTTCTGATTATGGAATTTTTTATTATATTTTCTTCTTTCATCGTTGCTTCATCTATCTGTTTTTTCTCCAATTTTATATCTCTTTTCTTTCTTTCTTTTGTCTTCTTGTTCTTTCTCTCTTTGTCTCTTCTTTCTATCTTTTTTATTCTTCTTCTTTTTTTTCTTTGAGATTGTCTTGTTCTTTTTTTCTTTTTTGTTCTTCTTTTTTTCTCTTATTGTTTCTGTTTTGTCTTTTTTTTCTACATTTTTCTTGTTCTTCTTTTTTCTCTCTTCTTTTTCTGGGTTTCTCCTCTTTTCTTTGTTTCTTTCTTGCCGTGTTTTCTTTCTCATCTGTTTTTTTCTTTATTTTGATTCTTCTTTTTGAATCGACCTTTTGATCTATTATTTTTCCTTCTCTCTTTCTTTTTCGAACTCTTTCTTTCTCTTTTCTATCTATCTCTTTTTTTACGCTCTTCTTTTTCGTCTTTCTCTTATTCTTTTGCTCTTTTCTTCTTGTTTTCTTTCTTCCGTTTCTCTTTTCTGTCTTTTCTCTTGTTTTCTTTTTTTTTTCTTGTTTTTTCTGGAATTTCTTGTTTCTTTTGTTTTGTCCTCGTTTTTTTCTCCAATTCCAGGGTCTGGTTCTTTTCGAACCTTCTTTTTATCTTGTTCTTTTCTCTTTTTGTCTCTGGTTCTCTGTTTTTCTTGTTCTGTCTTTCTCTTTCTTTTGTTTTTTTTTCTTCTGTTTCCTTTTCTTCCCTCTCTCTTCTTTTTTTGTCTTTCTTTCTTTTTTTTCTATCTTCTTCGTCTTTTGTCTCCGCTGTCTTTTTTCTCTTTTTTTGTTCTTTACTGTCTTTTCTTTGGAAGAAGGGAAGTTTTTTTTCGGGAACTCTCTGTCTTCTTTTCTTTGTTTCTTTTTTTTGAATTTCTTTTTCTCTCTGCTTCTTTTCTCTCGGTCTTTTTCTTTGACTTTTGTTTTTCCTTCTTTTCCGAACCTTGGATAAGAAGTCTTTTTGTTCCCTTTCGGCCGGCAGTTTCATTGTTTTTCTCCGTTTTTTGTTTTCTTTCATCGCCTTCTGCTTCTTCACCTTTTGCTTCTTTCTTCTTCTTGCTCTTCTCCAGCTCCTTGTTCAGATTCTCTTGTGTTCCTCTTCTTTTCTTGTCTTTTTTTCTGTCTCTCGGTTTCGTTCTTCTGTCTCTTTCTCTTTGTTTCTGCTCTTCTTCTTCTTCTTTTTTTCAGCATTTCCGCTTTCTATGCTTGCTTGTTATTTTGCATGTGAAACTCCATGTCCTTTTTTCCATTTCTCCGCTGGATTGTTATTCCAACTTAGTTATTGTATTTCTTTTTTGTTCTTTATTAGCGTAGACTACCCTAGCTTTTTATTTTTTGCCGGGATTTCCTCGGATTCTATTCGTGTCAAATAGTCGGTCTTTTCGTTGTAGTCCAGAAGTCAAACTAGGAGATCCTGAAATAAGAAGCAGGAATGTGGGTCCCTTGCGGAGGGAGTTCCTTGCCCACTTTGTGGAGGCCTCTTTTTCTTTTCTTTCTCTATTTATTTTTTCTTGTTTTTGTTCTCTTTGGATCTTGTATTCAATTTGTTTGTAGATTCTTTGTCTTCTTTTCACGTGTCTTTCTTTTCTCGCTTTCCCTTCTTTTTGTTTTTCTTTCTTCTCTGCATTTTCAATGTTTTGTTGAGGATTTTCAAGTTTTTTTCTTTTCCCTTTGCTCTGCCACTCTCGTTCTTTCCGAACCATCGTCCTAGCGTGTTCGTTCCTTTGTAATCTTCCTTATGAGTCTTTTTGTGGTTCTCGTTCTTCTATCTCCTTCGGTCGCGTTCTATCGGAACCTTGTTTCTATCTTTCTTTTCCGTTGTTTTCTCACCGAAATTCTTCGACTCAGGTTTTCTTTGTTTCTTTATCTTGGCCCTGCAGTCTCCTTTTTCAAGAATCTTTTCTCTCTTTCTCTTGGTCTCTCTCTCTTTCTCTTTTGGTTTTATTCTTTCTTCCGCTTCTTGTTCTTTGTTTTGTGCAGGACCTTCTCCCTTCTCTTTTTTCTTGTTTCTTTGCTTTCTCTTTTCTTGTTCTGATTCTTGTTTTGATTCATCATTTTCTTTTCTTTCTTCGGATTCTTTCTCTCTCTGGTTCTTATGGAACCTTCTTTGTTTCTGTTTTTTTTATTCTCTTCTTTATCTTTCTTTGCTTCTTCTTTTCTTTATTTTGTTGTTTTTTCTTTGTTTTCTCTTTCTTTCTTTCTCTGCTTATTTGTTTTATCTTTTTCTTCTTCTATTTATTTTTCTATTTATTTCTTGTTCTTCTCTCTTTTATCTCTTTCTTCTGATTCTAGTTCTCTTTCCTTTTTTTGTTGTTGTTTTCTCTTATTATTTTTTCTGCTCTCTCTCTGGATTTCTCTTTCTTTTGTCTTTTCTTCTTTGTCTTTCTTTTTCTCCTGCATTCACTTTTTCTGTTTTTGTTTGTTTCTTTGTTTTTGTCTTTAGTTGTTGTAGTTTTTGATAGTTGATTAAGAATGAATTCGTTTAGCTTTAGAGATTATGCTATCTTCTACTAACTTCCGGACTTCTATTCTTATATTTTCCTTAATTAACTTAAATTCTTGCTTTTATTTCTAAAGTTGTACGTGCCTCCATGCGATTGGTAGGTCTTGTTTTGTTAGTTTGTAAGTCCCAGAACGTATGCCTGCTTGTTTTTGTTTGTTAGATCTATCTTTTTCGTTGTTTGAATTGTTTGAGTAGATGTGATAGGGAAAGGATCGCATCGCTTTCTTGTTCTTGTATTTTATGGCTTGTGTGTTCATGCTTGTGTTCTCTTAGGAAGTAGTAGCGTTCTCCGTATACTCTATTCGTAGAGGCTTTTTAAGGGCAATGCCTGTATTATCTGTTTGTTTTGCGCGAATTTCTGTGTAGGGAATGGTTACCCTGCGGGTGAGGATTAGATCTCCTTGCTGATCTGTTTGGAATGACTCTTTTGTCTTTGCAGTGACAGGCGGGATTCCATTTCTATACGCCATTTAAAAATGACTGTAATTCTGTATCTTTCTTGGAGTCGTTTCTTCTTTCTACTTCCTGTACTTGAAATTCTTTTATTCGGGATGTGGATCTTTCTTTTTTCTATATATTCTATTCTTAGATTTCCAGTATTCTTTCGTATAGTAGTATTTGTATAGTAATTGCAGGATTCATAGTATCTCCGAGTTGCTTTTTCATTTACTTTGCCTTTCTTTTGGATACAAAGAGAAGGTTTCCCGGATTCTTTCTATATGTAATTAGTTCTGAAGTAAGGTTGATATGTGTTCACGATTTGCTTGGTAAGAGTCTCGAGGGGTGGATTCTTCTTTCTTTAGTTGATTTACTAGATTCCTTGTATTCTATTTCTACGAAACTCGTTTACTCTTCTTTCTCTAGGTACTTGTATTTCTTAGTGAAGGTCACTTGTTGTCTATTTTTGTTCTTTGCCCGGCTTCCAAGTATTTCAAAATGGATAGACTCTCTATTTAATTATATATGTTTTGTGGACTTCCTGTTTATATACATGGACTTTTCTTGTCCTTTTTCTCTTCTTTTTCTCTCTTTCTTTTTCTGCTGGCTCTCCTTTCTTCTTTGTTTTTCTCTCTTTTTCTTGTTTTTTCTCTCTATTTTTCTTATTCTGCTTCTAATTCTTCCTCTTGTTCCGATTCTTTTTCTCTATTATCCTCTTAATCTTCTCTTGTCTTCTGCCTCTCTGTCTGGTTCTTCTGGAGCCTTCTTTCGCCTCTTTCTTCCTTCTTGTTTTCTTTGACTTTTCTTTCTGCATTTCTCTCTTGCTCTCGTTCTTCGGGAACCTTTTTTTGTTCTCTTTATTTGTTCTTTTTCTGTCTTCTTTTTTCTTGCTATATTGTTTTGTCTTTTTGCTTCTTTTTTTTTCTTTGTTTGTTTGTTTTGCGTTTAAAAGTAGAAGTAAGATATGGATAGGCTGGGCTGGATTTGTTCGTCTTGTTTTGTGTGGTTTGTGTTCTCCAAGGAAGTGGGAGCGCTTTTTTTGTGTTCGATTCGTAGAATTTCTTTGTTTGCCTTAGATCTATTGTGTGAATAGTTAACTCCATTCCAAGATGGGGATTGGATCTCTTTGTTGTTTTTATTTGTCTGGGATGGCTGGTTTGCCTTTGGAGTGACAGTCTTTTACTTGCGAGTCCCCGCTGTTCTCTTTCTATGCAAATTCTTTATCTCTGCTAGTGGTGTTCTCTCTTTCTATTTTGTGTAGTTGAATTGCTTTATTCTTTTATTCGGGACGTGGCTCTTTCTTTTTTTGTATCTTCATTCCAAGATTGGCAGTTTTCTTTCTATAGGTCACGTAGGTCTGATTTGTGTTTCCAATTTGCTTGCTTGAGCAGAGTTTTGGTGGGTCCACCCAGGAGGGAATCACTCTTTCTTCCATTGCCGCTTACTTTACATAAGGAATTTAATTTCTCTTCTTTTCAAGGTATTGGATTGAACTTTATTTCTTTTTTTTAGATCGTTGGTGGATGATGTTTATTTTGCAAAGGAGTTAGATAGTAGCTAGATTCTTTGAGGGTTTCTAAGTATTTCTAAAGTTACATAGTATCAATTTATTTATATACAATGACTCCTCTTTGTTTTTTCTTGCTTTCTCTACCTTGTTGTCTCTATTCTCTCCCCTCTTCTTTCTTGTTCGATCTCTCGTTCTATTTTTCGTTCTAGTTCTGTCTTTGTATTAGTTTCATCTGTCTTTTATCCTGTTTTGTGCATTTTCTGCTTCTTTTTTTTTTTCGTGCTCTCTGCCTTTTTCTTTCTTTGCGAACCTTCTTTTTTGTTCTTCCTCTTCTGTCTCTCTTCTTTCTTGTTCTGCTATCTCTTTCTTCTCTCTTTTTTTGTTCTTTCCTCTTTTTTTTGTTTTTTTCTCTTTTGCTCTTCTTCTTTGTTTTTTCTCTTTTGCTCTTCTTCTTTATGCTCTCTTTTTTTATTGGATTCAGGGCTTTTGTTTTGTAGTTGTGATGCGTTTATATATATTATTTAGTTGTATTACATAGTTGTGTATTTGTCAGTTCGCTCTTGTGCTTTGTTTTTGTTTGTAAGTTATTAGCTGAATGTTTGTTTGCTTGGTTTATTCTTTTTTTTTGTTCTTTCTTTATCTTTGTATTATTTTTTTTGTTGCTTTGTTTTGTGTGTTTTTTACTTAGGTATTTAGAGTAGATGTCATGGATTGTCTAGACTGCTTTATTTGTTCCTGTTCTTATTTTTTCTGTCGTTTACTATATTTGATCATTATCTTTGTCGTGGATCTTTCTCTACTTTCTGTATTCTATTCCATCATGTTCACTCAAGAGGGGACTCTTTTTGTATTTGATTTGCGGAGTGCCTATTTCTGGTGTATTATCCCTTGTATTCTGTTGCTCTCCTTGATTGTTTTATTTTCAGTTTGAGTAGGCCATTTTAAACTACATTCTTTGTTGAGTCTATTCCTTGGCAGTATTCTTTTGGATGCTTTGTATACTAATTGCAAGATTTCTATTATTTCTTTCTATGCGCCGTTCCCAGATTTTTCTTTGTGCTGTTTTCTTTTTCTTTTGTCTTCTTTTTTCTCTATGCTCTTTTTCTTGCTTTTGTTTTCTAATTCTCTTTTTTTGTCTTGTTTTTTTGTCTTTTTCTCTCTTTTTCTTTTCTTGCTCTTTTCTTTTTTTTTCTCTTCTCTCTTTTTTTTTGTTCTAGTTGTTCTTGTGTTTTCTTTCTCTTCTTGGGGTTTTTTCTTTTTCTTCTTAATTTTCTGTTTGTTCCGATTCTTCTTTTTCTTTTTGTTTCTTCTTTTGACTTTCTCTTTTTGTTTTCTTTCTTTTTTGCTTGCTATCTTTGAGAATCTTGCCGGACTTTTTTTCTTCTTTTTACTTGGGTTTGTAGATTTCGTTCTTTGAGAACTTTGTTCGCCTTTTGTTTTTTCTCTTGTTCTGCCCTTTTTCTGACTTTGGCTTTCTCTCTTTCTCTATCTTTTTAGTTCTTCTCTTTCTTTCTGATCCTGTTCTTTATTGTCTCGTTCTGCCTTTTTTCCTCTGGGTTTTTTCTTTATACTTTTTCTTTCTATCTTTGAGAATTTCCTTTCTCTGGTTCTTTCCGAACCTTCTTTTTCTCTTTTTTTTTGATCACACTCTTTCGTTTTCTTTCTATCCTTTCGTGCATATCTTCTTTCTCTACTCATTCTTCTTCTGTGTCTTGTTCTTTCCTTGCTCTTTTTTTCTTCTTCCTCCGGCTGCTCTCGTTCTTCCGGAATTTTCTTTCTTCCTAGA
The DNA here is from genome assembly GCA_036897195.1 of Plantago coronopus. NCBI lineage: Eukaryota > Viridiplantae > Streptophyta > Magnoliopsida > Lamiales > Plantaginaceae > Plantago > Plantago coronopus. Next base: position 7,237 of record JAYMSL010000370.1, read on the forward strand.
ATGTCCTTTGACTTTTGGAAACTCTGACTTAGTTACTTCTGCTTTCTTTTTTCTTTTTTTGGTTGTTCTTTTCTTTCTTCTCTTGATCGCTTTCTTATTTTGGTCTTTCTTGGTACTTGTTTTTCTTTTGTTCTGTGTCTTTTTTTCTTGTTCTCTGTCTTGTCTCTTTTCGTTCTTTCTCCTCTCTCCCTGTTTTTTTGTTCTTTTTCCGATTCTCGTTTTGTTGGAACTTTCTTTTTTCTTTTTTTCTTGTTTCTGTTTGAGATTTTGTTCTGTGGAAGGGAAGTCTTTTTTCTCTTCTTTTGCGTGTTAGAGGGGACTTTTTCCTCTTTTTTTTCTCTCTCTCCTCTTTCCGATTCTCTTTTCTTCTTTTTTCATTCTTTTATAATCTCTCTTTTTCTTGTAGAATCCTGGAAGTTTTGTTCTTGTATAATCTTCTTTTTCTCTCTCTTTCGGTCTCGTTCTTTCTTTCTTTAGCCTCGGCGGGAGGTTTTGGAGGACCCTTCTTTCTTTCTTTTATCTTCATATTTTATCTTTTTTCTCTCTGTTTCGTTCTTTGGGAACTTTCTCTCTCTTTCGTCCTAGCGGTCCTTTGGACCTTTCTGCTTCTCTCTTTATGTTCTTATTTTTGTGCTCTTCGTGCTCCTTTTTTTTACTTCTCTTGTTCTTGTTCTTTGTCTTGTTCTCTTCTTTGTCGTTCTTTTGGGACTTTCTTTTTCCTCCTTTTTTCCTCATTTATTTTCTGGAACTGTTTTTCTTTCTTGTTGTTCTTTCTTTATGTTTTGTTTTCCCATCTTGTTCTTTTCACATTGTTTTTCTGTCTTGTTTTTGCTTTCTTTTCTGTTTCTTTAAGCCTCTTTTTTTGCTCTTTTGTTTTCTTCTCGATTTGCTCTTTCTTGTTGTTTTTTTATTTTTCTCTTTTTTGTCTTTTGTGTGTTCTTTTTTCTTTCTGCTTCTTTTGATTCTCTTTTTCTTTTTCTTCTCTTTGGTTTTTTTATCGCTTTCGTTCTTGCTTTTTTTCTTGTTTTTCAGGGCCTCCTTGGAACTTTCTTTCCTTTCTTCTTTCTGTTTTTCTCTCTTCCCGAACCTTGGCCCGGAAGTCTCGTTTTTCTTTTTCTTGGCCGGTAATTCCGGCTTTTTTCTTTTCCTTCTCTCTTTTTTCTTATTTATTTTTGGAAGTTGTTCTTCATCTCTTTCTTACTTTTGTCGGTTTCTTTGCTTGAAAGGATTCCGACGTTGGTTGTAAATTTATGTTTTTCCAGGTCTAGAGGAGCTTGCTTGGTGGCATTGAGGTTACCCTGCCCTGCTCTTTCTTTGGGACTAAGGTCGGTTATCGCGTGTTTTTTCATCGTTTTTAAAGGTTTACTTGAGATTGGGATTGTAGTTTTTGTAGTACCGGGGTTTCTCTTTTCTGGACTTCTTTTTTTTTGAATCTTCTTTACTTTTTTTGTTTCTTGCTTTGACGTGACTTCTCGTTCTTCTGTAATTTTTTTTTTTATCGTTGTTGGTCTTTTTCTTTGTTATCTCTTTGCGTCTTGTCTGTTTTAATTTTTTCTCTCTTTTCACTATCCTTTCTGTTTACTTTGTTCTCTTATTTTTTTATTTATTTTCATTGTAGGTTTTGTTTTTTGATCATCTGTTCTCTTTGTTTCCCTTAGGTTTTTCTTTTTATTGAAAGCCTTTTCCTTCGTTGTCTTTTTTACTCTCTCTCCCGTTAGGGGTATTCCCGATTCTTTCTTTTCTTTTTTATTCTCTCGTCTCTTCTTTTTGCTTTCTTTTTCGTTCGTTATGGAATCCTTTTCTTTTTATTTCTTCTTTCCTAGAGTTGTTTTTTTGACATTTTTCTTTCTATACGCTTATGCTTTCTCTCTTCTCTTCGGATTTTCTCTCTCTTTCTTTCTAGTAATTAGGGAACCTTTTTCTTCTTCTTGTTTTCTTTCTTCTCTCTTTTTCTTCTCGTTCTTGTTTTTTCTTTTCTTTCTCTTTTGCTGCCTTCTCTCTTTCTTCTTTCTCTCTTGCTGTTTTTCTTTCTCTTTTCGTTTTTCTATTTTTTCTTGTTCTTTATCTCTGTCATCTTCTTTTTTTTTCTCTCTTGTCTTCTTCTTCTTTTTTTGTCTTTCTTTTATTTAATGTTCTTTACCTTTTTTCTCTTTGGAAGTCTTTTTCATCTTTTTGTTTTTTAATCTTTTGGGTTTGCTTTGATGGAACCTTCCATTTCTCTTTCTTTTTTCTTTGTTTTTCTTTTTGTTTATTAAGACTCTATTCCACTTTCATGTTGTCTTCTTTTTCGAGTTTTTCTTTTCGGTTTTATTTTTTCTTCTCATTGTTGGTCTCTTTCTTGGTTTTTTCTTTCTTTTTGTTCTCTTTTTTCTCTTCTTTCGTTGTCTTTTTTGTTTTCTTTTTCCGCTTTCTTTATCTTTTTCTTGTTTTTTCTTTTTGTTATGATTTTTCTCTGTTTCTTCTCTTCTTCACGCGGGTCTTCTCTTTCTCTGCTTTTTTCTTTTTTAATTTGTTTGCTCTTTCTATTCTTGTTTGTTTCTAATTTTTTATTCTTTTTCCTTTATTTTTCTACTACCTCTGGCTCTACTCTAGATTTTTTCATTCTTCTTTGCTTTTTTTATTATTTTCCGACTATTTTTTTTATGTGTTTTCTCAATTTTTTTTTATGAAGTTTTCACAAAGAGGGATCTCTGGTGGCTTGACTTTTTTCTTTTGTTTTATTTCTTTTTATGTTCCTTGCGGTTTTTTCTACTATATTAATTTTATTATTTCGAACGAATATCAAATTGCAGAATCCAAATTATTTCTATTTACGAGAATTACTTTAATTAACTTCTATTATTAATTTATTAATAAGTAAAAAATTTCTGTTAGAGGTTTGTTTGTTTGTTGTGTCTAAGAAATAAACTTTACTGTCTTTGTTTGTTGGGACTTGTCTAGTTATGGATAATGGGGTGGAGGCGCAGGCTTTTCTAAAATTGGCGAAACATTCTAATTTTATATTCGTATTTATTTAGGTGCGTGTATAACTAACTTGTTTTCCTTTGTCTTTTTTCTTTGTCTTTCTATCCTTTCCTTCTTTGTTTTTTCTTATTTTTATTTCGCCCTCGTGATCTCTTTCTTTTGCAGTTCTTTTTCTTTTTTTTTTTCTTCTCTAAGCTTTTTGTTTTTCTTTTCTCTCTTTTTTTGTTGCTTTCTTTTCTTCCTCTTTTCTTTTAGTTTTTCTTTTTGAAACATCTCTTTTTTCTCTTGTTAGAATCTTTTTTCTCTTTTGTTCCTCTCCTACTAGTCAAAAACTAAATTGTTTATACGAAATAGTCCCGATTCACCATTTTGCATAGTTTTTTCTTTTCGGGGTTCTCGGGTTTTTGAATTAAGATTTCTCTACTTTTATTTTGTGAATTCTCCCGAACATCAATCAAGCCCGTACAACTGTGCTTTGTTTATACACTCTCCTAACGAGGACCTATCCAGGAAAAACGAACCTCATTTCAAGTTTTCTTGTTCCGAATCGGTTTCCTTGCTTTTATCAAGAGATCTCTGAGTCTTTCTCGTATTTTAAATTTTAATAGACAAAATTTCCCATTCCTTAATTTCTTGCTCTACTAAGAAATACGTCTTTTTTAGAATTAGGACTATCTCTTGCTTTGTTTCATATGAATCCTTGGGTATAGGGTTTACTTATTATATTTGGTCTAGTGCTGGCTTCTATCTTCGTTTCTTTATCACATGGAATGAATTTTTCTATTCTGTAATCAAAGTTCTCAATTTCTTTTTTTCTCTCTGTCACTCCTCTCTTGTCCTTTCTTCTTCTTCTACTCTTCTTTTTTTCTTCTTTACTTCACTTTTTTGATTCTTTTTCTTGCTTTCTTTTGTCTCTTTTTTTTATTTTTGTTTCTCTTATTTTTTATTCTCTCTCTTTCTGTCTTTTTTGTTTTTCTCCTCGCTTCCTCTTCTTCTTTTTCTCTTGTTTTTTCTCTTTTCCCTTTGATTTGTCGATCTCGATCTTTCAGAACTTTTATCCTATCTTCCTCTATCTTTTTGTTTGGAACCTTTTTTTCTCTTGTTTTTTCTTTTGCCTGTTCTTTTCTCTTTGTCTTTTTTTGTTCTTCTTTTCTCTTGTTACTTCTTTGTTTTTTCTTTTATTTCTGTCTCTCTTTTTCGATTGCATCCCTTATTTTTTCTTTTGTGTTTTTTCTTTTATCTCCTCCCGTCTTTCTTTTTTCTTCTTACTTTTCCTTTTTCTCTATTCTTTCTTTTCTTTCTTCTTATTTTTGTTTTTTAATCTCTTTTTCTTCTTTCTTTTGTATTTTTCGTTGTCTTCTTTTTCTCAACTCCTTCTTTTTGTTCTTTTTTTAGTTTTCTTCTCTCTCTGTTTTCTATGGAATATTGTTCTTTCTTTACTCTTTTCTATTCTTTTCTTATTTTTCCCTTGTTTTTCTTTTGTTTTCTGACCTCTGCTTTTTTCTTTTTTGTTTGCTTCTTCTTTGAATTCTTTTCTTTCTTGTTTTCTTTTTTCTCCATCATCTGGTGATTTCGGAACTTTTTTTCTTTTCTCGTCTTTTTTTCTTTCCTTTCTTTTGTTCTTTTTTTCTTCGCTCTTTTTGTCTTTTTTGTTCTTTCTTTTCTTTGAGTCTGCGTGAGATGGATGGTATTTTTTCTTCGTCTCTCTTTCTTTCTTTCTCTTCTTGTTATTCTTTTTATTTACTTGTTGTTTTTTCTCCGACTTATTCTTCCTCTTGTTCCTCTTATTTCTTTGTTGCTTCTTTTTGTTCTGTTTTTTCTTTCTTTCTCTCGATCTTTCTTCTCTCTCTCTTTGTTCGTTTCTTTTTTCTCCTTTCTTTTTTCTCCTTTCTTTTTTTCTTCTTTCTTTTGTTTTCTGACCCCTGTTTTTTCTTTCTTTTACTTTTTTCTTTCCATTCTCTCTTTCGATCTTGTTTGAATCTTCTCTCTTTTTCTTTTCTTTCGTTTTTTTCTTTCTTCTTCTCTTTTTTCTCTTTCTGCTCTTTTCTTTTAGGTCTTCTTTTTATTCGTTAGTATTTGTTTTTTTGGGAGGGGATCTTTCCGGGCATCTAAAGTCTATTTATCGTAAGTATGGGATTGTTCTTTTGTTATTTTGTGCTTCTTAAGTCTTATTTTCTTTTTGGATTTCTTTTCTTTCTCTTTTTCTTTCTCTTTGTAGCTCTGTTTTCTTTCTTTTTTTGATTCTCTTTTCTTTTTTCTGAAATTCTCTTTTTCTTTGATTTTCTTTCTTTTTTATTCTTTCTCTGATTTTTGTGCTTCTTCTGTTTCTTGTTCTCTTCCATTTTTCTTTTCTTCTTTGTTTCTTGCTTTAGTTTCTTTCCTATGGTTTCTTCTTGTTTGCCGCTTTCTCTGCCTTCGGATTTTTTGTGTTTTATGGTATTTTTTTCTTATTTTTCTTTGTTTCTTGTCTTTTTTCCGTTTCTTTTTTTTTTGTTTTCTTTTCTGCTCTTTTCGAATCTTCTTTTTTCTTTCTTTTTGTTTTCATGTAGGGGACCTTTCTCTTTCTTTCCTGTTTTCTCTTTTTTTTTGCTCTTTTCTTTTATTCTTGTTTTTTTGTAACTTGTTCTTCTTCTATTTTTTCTGCTTCTCTTTTTTCCATTGTCTTTCTTCTTTATTTCTCTTTTTTTCCTTCTCTTTCTTATTTTTGACTTTTTTCCTCTGTTTTTTCTTTCTCGGATTATTGTTTTTTTTGTCTTTTATGTTTTTTATGCTTCTTTCCTCTATGCTTTTATCTTTCTTGCTTTTTCTCTGTTCTCTTTCTTATCTCGTTCCTTTTTCCGTTTTCTTTCCCTCTCTGGTTTTTTTCTTTTCTTTGTAGTCTTCTTCTTTTTTTTCTGCTTGTTCTCTTTGTTGTCTTTTCATTTTCTTTTTCAGTTCTTTTCTGTCTAGTTCTTGTTTTTCCCTTTTTATTCTTTTTCTTTCCCTTGTTTGTCTTTGCTCTCTTTTTTGAAATGCAAGACCTGGATCGAAAGAAAAGTCGTTTTCCAAGTGAGACCGCTAAATCGAAATAAAGAAGAATAATCATAGAAAGGAAGACCTAAGAAGAACATAGTAAAGAAGCATTTTGCAGACTTGGGATTGGTATTTGACAAGATGGTTTTTCGAGGACTCTTTCTTAGCGGATGTATTTTTCTTCTCATTGTTCTTTTCTTTCTTTTTCCTCTCTTTTTCGATTTTTTCTTTTGTCTCTTTCCCATATTTTTGTGCTTTTTCTGTCCCACCTGCTCTTTCTGTCTTTTTCTTTCTCTTGTTTTTATTGTTGCTTCTCTTTCTGTACTTTCATTCTCTTATATTTTTATGTTGTTCTTTTCCTTTCTCTTTTTGTTCGTTTTCGATCTTCTTCTTTTCCTTTCTCTTTTTGTTCGTTTTCGATCTTCTTCTTTTTATTCTCGTTCTTGTGGAATTGCTTTTTTTGTTTTTCCTCTCTTCTTCTCTTTTTGTTTTCTTTTTATTTTGTCTTGTTCTTTTGCCGGTTTTTATTTCTCTGATGCTTCCTTCTGTTTCTTTGTTCTCTCTTCTTTTTCTTTTCTTGTATTCTCTGTCCTCTTGTTCTATTCTGTTTTTTTGTCTTTTCTTTATTTTGATGCGTCATGATTTACGCGATTCACTTTTTCTTTCTATACTATATTATATTCTTATCATTCCTTCCGCGGGATTTTTTCTACGAGAGTGGATTGCTATTTGGACTAGGGGCCTTCTATGACTCCATTCGTCCATTCTTTTTTGATGACTTCTTTTCTCATCTTTCTATACGTGATTCTTTTGTTTCTTTTTCTGCTCTTTTTTTTCTCTTGTTGTTTTCTTTTTTTCTCTTGTTGTTTTCTTTCTTACTCTTTTTTGTGTATTCTTTTTCTTCTCTCTGTCTCTTCTTTCTGGCTGTCTCTTTTTCTTGTTTTTTTCTCTTGCTTATTTTTCTTTGTTTCTGCTCTTTTCTTCTTCTTCTTTTTTCCTTATTTTTTATTTCTTTTTTCTATAGATAGCTTTGTCTTTCTTCTGTTCACTCTTTGGGTAGTGTTTTGTGATGGATTATGTATTTCAGTCTGTATTTTTGTCGATTATATACGCAACTACTATTATTTATATTTATTATTTTATGCATTCACCTTGTTTTTTCTATTTATTTTATACGGTATTACTTGAGCAATGACTTTGTTGAATGGTTCTCTTCTTTTGTTGCTTTACTTTATAAACTTTCTATTTAACTTTTATTTATATATACTATATGCGGACCTGTCTTCTTTTCTTTTAAACTTCAATTGAAATGTTTCTTCTGATTCTGATACATACTCTTCTTATTCTTTCTTCTTTGTTAATATGAAATGGACGACAACGAAATCCGAGTTATTTTCTCTTTTTTTCTGCTTTTTTCTCTTGCTTGAATTTCAAATGGACGACAACAAAAGAAGTAAGAAATAGAGAGTAGCTAATGGGATAACAGAGAAGGTATTTGCAAATGAATGGACGACAAAAGGATTTTTTCCTTTTTCTGCTTTCCTAATTTTTTGCATTTTTTTTCTTGATTGGATCAAAAATGGACGACAATCAAATAATTTTTTTTAGGATTGGTACTTGCTTTGCTTTGCTTTTTATTGTTCTCTTCTCTTTTTCTGTCTCTTCCGTTTTTTTCTTTAGTAAAACGTCCTTGTTTTCTTCTAATAGAATTCTCTGTTGCTAGCCCTCCGAATAGACGCACTTGTCTTTTGTGTGCTTGAGGAACTTCCTTTCTGTGCCAAGATAAGTCACACTTCTTTGTGAATGTCTTGGTTTGTTCGCGCGTTTCCTTTTGTTTGCGGAAAAATATAAAGGGATAAAGAAGAAAAATTTCTTTTTCAGAAGGCTCCGTGTCGAAAAAGTATTGTGTTAAGAGGCTTTGCGAAAATAAGGTGGGAGTACAAAGATTTGTTCTTCTTTGCCTTTTTGCTTTCTTTCTGTCTTCTTTCTTTGTCTCTCTTGTGCCTCTTTCTTGCCTTGCTTTTGTGTTGGTAATATTGGATTCGTTTAAAGTTTTTTTGAATCTTGTTTGCTTAACATCTTTTCTGGTTTTTTCTAGGCACTATTCGCTTGTTTCTTTAAGGATTCTTTTTTCTATAACATTATTCCTTCAACATTTTTCTTTTTGGACATCATTTCTTCGGACAGCTTTTCCTCTTCTTTGTATCATAGGTTTGCCATCTTTTTTCCGCTGTTTGTGGTCATTATTCGTGGATACATTTTTTCCTACACTCTTTTTTGTTTGTTCTGCTTCGGAAAGAAGTCTTGTTATTGTAGAAACTTTCTCTATTTTCTTGTCTCTTTTTCTTTTATCCTCTCCTTTCTTTGGGCTTCTTTTTCTTGTTTTGTTTGATCTCTTTCTTTTTCTGCTTCGTCCGGAAGTATGGTTGGTTTTATTGGAACCTTTTTTTTCTTTTGTTTCTTTCTCTCGTGTTTTTTCTTTCATCACGTGTTTCTTCTGATTGTTTTTTTATTGTTTTTCCTCTCTTCTATCTTTTTCTTTTTCGGATTCTTTCTGCTCTCTCTTTTTTTTCTGTTTTTCTGCTTTCTTTTTGTGTGTACTGGCTTTGGAATCTCTTGGTTTGTTGTGGCTCTGGTTCCATTCTCGGTATTCTTTTTCTTTCTTTTTGCGTCTCTCTTTCTTTTCTTCTATTGTTCTTTTCTTGTTCTTCTTTCTGCTCTCTTTCTCGTACTCTGTTTTCTTTCTGTTCTTTCTCGTTTTCCTCTTTCTTGTTCTTTTCTTTCTCTTTTTTTTCTTTGTGCTTCTTGTTCTTTTTCTTGTATTTTTTTGTTTGTTTTTGCTTTTTGAAGGGGTTTTTTCTGCTTCATTCGTACTATATTTCTTGGATTGTTTTGGGGATTTACTTTCTTTTGCGCGTTGTTTCTTTCCTTCGTTTTAGGTCATTTAAGAATCTTTCTTTCCACGATTCTTCCATTATCTTTTATTTATTTATTATTAGTTCGTTGCTTATATACATGGACTCTTCTCTCTTTTTTATTCTGTGTTTTTTCTCCGGTTCTCCTTCTGCTTCTATATTTGTTCTTCTTTTGCTTGCCTCTTGTCTTCTGCTTTTCCTATCTTTTTTCCTTACGTTCTCGTGATTCTGTGTCCATTTCTCTCTATCTTTTGTTCTTTTTGTTTATCTTGTTTTTTTTTCCATCTTTTTTTTCTCAATCATGGAAGTTTTGTTCTTTTGTAACCGTTTTTCTCTCTTTTGTTTTCTTTTTTCCCTTAGCCTTTAAGTTTTGTTCTTTCCTCAGCTTTTTGCTTTAGGTCTCGTTCTGAAGTTTCTCGATCATCTTCTTTCGTTTTCGATGTATGTATGAAGTTGCATCTCACTTGGCAGTGGTTTAAGGAGCGTAAAGTCCCTTAAATGTAGAATTGTAAATGACTCTTCACTTTCTTTCTTTGGATAGGAGATGGAGAGGGATGAGAACTTCTCTTTCTTTCCTAGGTTTTTTTGTCTTTCCTCTTATTTATCTTCTTTTGATTCTTTCTCTTTATCTTGTTTTTGTCTTTCTATTTGGTAATTCTGGAATCTTTTTTTCTTGTCTTTCTTCTCTCTTTCTTTTGTTCTTTCTCTTATTCTCTTGTTCTTTTTTCTCTTTCTTTCTTTCTTTTTGCTTGTTTTTATTCTTCTTGTTTTGTTCTTGCTCTTTTCTTTCTGTTTTCTTTCTTCTTTCTATTTTGTCTTGTTCTTTTTTTCTCTTTGTATTTCTTTCTTTCTTTTTCTTATTGTGTTTTCTGTTTTCTCTGCTTGGTATTGTTTTCTTTCTCTTGTGTCTTTTTCTGTCTTTCTTTTCCCTCTCTCTTCTTCTTCCTTTTGTTTTTTCTCTTTTTGTCTTGTTCTCTTTTCTTTGTTTTTTCTTTCACTCCCGGCCTCCTTCTTGCTTTTTCTCGTTCTTTAGGAACCTTCATCTTCTTTTGCTTCTCTTTCTCGTTTTGTGGAACCTTCTCTTTCTTTCTTTCTGCGTTTTTTATTTCCTCTTTTTTCTAAGGCCTCTTTGCTTTGGAACTTTCTTTTCTCTGGTTGTTTTCTTTCTCTCATTCTCGTTCCGAACCAGCTTTCTCTTTCTCCTTTGTTTTTTAATATGTTCTGTTTGGTAGTTTTTTAAGGCAAGTAAATGTAGACAAGCAAGTTTTCTTTTTCTTTTCTTCTATGGATTTTTCATTTGCTTGGTCTCTTTCCTTTTTTGCTTGTTTTTCTCTTTTTATTTTCTTGTTCTTTTTTCTTTCTGCTTCTTTCTTTTTTCCTTTTGTTTTGTATTTTTCTGGTTTTCGAATGGGATTTTTTCTGGACAGCGGGAGTTCCTTTCGTAGGATGAGCTTGGGCTTGTCATTTTGTGTCTTTTCTTTCTTTCTCTTCTTGTTCTGTTTTTTTGCTCTTTCTTGATGTTTTTCTTTTATTATCTTCTGGTATGTTCCGGAACTGTCTTTGATTCTTTCTTTCTTTCTCTTTCCTTGTGCTTTTTCTTCTTTCTTTGCTTCTTTTGGGACTTCTTTTTTTCCTCTGTCTTTCTTATTCTCTGTTTTTTTTCTCTTTTCTTTTCGGGATTTCTCTTTCTTTTTTTTCTCTCTGTGTCTTAACCTTCTTTCTTTATGTGTCCGAACTTTCTTCGCCAGGGTCTCTGCACCTTCATTTTCTTTTCTCTTCTTTTCTTATTCTCCTCTCTCCTTCGTATTTTTTATTCTCTCTTCTTTATGTCTTCTTTCTTTCTTGTGTTCTCTCTTTTCTTCTGTCTTCTTTCTCTTTGATTTCTTGCTTCTTTCTTTTTTTGCCTTTGTTTCTTTCTCTTCTTTCTTGTTCTGTTTTTCTCCTTTTCCTCTTTCTCTTTTTCTTATTTTTTCTCTGTCTTCTCTTTCTTGCTTTCTCTCGTTCTGTATCTTTCCTTATCTTCTTTGTTTCTTTCTCTTTGTTTCTCGTTCTTTTTCTTCTTTCTGATTCTTTCTTCTGTCTCCATCTCTTTCTTTTTTCCCTTTTTATCTTTCTGTTTTTTTCTCTTCTTATTTTTTCTCTTTTTCTGCTTCTTTTTTCTTTCCCTTTTCTTTTCTTTTTATCTTTTTTTCTTTCCTCTCTTCTCTTGTTCTTTTCTCTTTTCTTTCTCCTGTTTTTCTCCTCTCTTCTTTTTTCCTTCTTTCCCTTCTCTTTCTTCTCTTTTCTCTCTCTTCTTTTCCTTGGCATTCTTTTTCTTTTCTCTTTTACTTCTTCTCTTCTTTTTTTTCTCTCTTCTCTTTCCTATCTTTTCTTTTTCTCTCTCTCTTTTCTATCTTTGTTCTCTTTCTGTTCCCCGGTAGTCTTGTAGGAGGAAGTTTTCTTTCGAGCTAGCAATCTTTTCCGAGGAGGTGTTAGAGTTAGCTTTGTGTTTTAATGCTTGTAGTTGTTTGGTATTTGTATTGTCCTATCATTTTTATGGAGGTAGTTGTTCTTCTATTACTCTAGTTTGTTCTCTTCTTACTCTAGTTTTCGTCTTGTTCTTTTCTAGTTCGAGGTTTTTTTGTGTAGTTTTTGTGCTGTGCCTTGTGCAAGGAATTTGCGTGCAGTATTTCCGGTCAGTCTTTGTTCTGGGCAGTATTTGCTTGCTTTATTTGCTTTCTGGCTTTGCGGGACGTATTTCATGGACTTATTTCCGTTCAGTTTTTCCGTTCAGTAGTGGAGGGCAGTTCTCCCTCGCATGTAACATGTACGTAGAAATTAGAATTTAAGTTTCAAGTAAACTTGTTAGCTGTTAGTTGAAGTTTCGATTTGTTAATTTGATTGTTTTGTGGTACTAGATGTCTTTTCCTTCTCTTTCTCCCCTCTTCTTTCTCTCCTCTCTTCTTTGTCTCTTCTCTTTCTGCTTGTTTTTATCTCTTCTTTGTCTCTTCTCTTTTCTATTTGTTTTCTGCTTCTTTTTTTTATCTTCTGCTCTTTCTTTCTTTTTTTTCCTTCTATCTCCTCTTTCTTGTTTTCTCTCTTCTCTTTTCTATCTTCTCTCTGCTTTTTTTCTTTCTTGTTTTTATCTCCTCTCTTTCCCTTCTGTCTTTCTTTCTCTTGTTCCTCCTTTTCTTTCCCTTCTCTCTCTTTTTTTCTCTTCTCTCTCTTTTTTTCTCTTCTCTCTCTTTTTTTCTCTTCTCTCTCTTTTTTTCTCTTCTCTCTCTTTTTTTCTCTTCTCTCTCTTTTTTTCTCTTTCTCTCTTGTTCTCTTTCCCTTTTCTCTTCTCTCATTTTCTTCTCTTGTTTTTCTCTCCTTTCTGCTCTCTCTTTTTCTGCTTCTTTTTGTTCTTCTCTTTCTCTTTTCCTTTTATCTTTTCTCTCTTTGCTTTCCCTTCTATCTTCTCTTTCTTTCTCTTGTTCCTTCTTTCTCTTGTTCCTTCTTTCTCTTGTTTTTTTCCTTCTTTATTTTGGGGAGAACGGGCCTAAGTGTAAGTTTCGTGGTTATAGAGAAAGGGAGAGAGGAGTGAGTTTCTGAGAAGGAAGTTTTGGAGCTGTCAGTCTTTTCCCAGGCGTTCTTTTCCAAGGAGGTTTTCGGGGTATCCTTGTGTTTTGATGGTTAGGTCTTTCTTAGTTGGTTGGTCTTTTTGTGGTCCTATCATGGATGGTTTGTTATTTTTTGTTGTCCTAGCATTTTTGTGTAGTTGTTTGTTTGTTTTCTTATTACTCTAGTTACTCTAGTTCGAAGTTTTCTTTTACGAATAAGTTTCCGAGCTGGCTTTCTTTCTCTTCTTTTTTTCTCTCTTTTCTATTTCCTTTCTGTCTTTCTATTGGTTTTCTTCCCTCCCTTTCTTTCTTCTCTTGTTCTTCCTTCTTTTTCCCTTCTCTCTTCTTTCTTTTCTCTCTCCTTTTCTGTTTTTTTGCTCTTTTTTCTTTTTCTTGTCTCTCTTTCTTTTTCTATCTGTTTCCTTCTCTTTTTCTTTCTTTTCACTGCTTTCTTTCTTTCTCTTGTTTTTTTCTCCTTTCTTTTCTCTTTTTTCTCTCGTTCTTCCTTCTTTTTTCTTTTTCTAAGAAAGGGCCTAAGTGTTAGTTTGAGGTTTGTGGAGGTAGGAGTAAGTCTGAGAGTAAGTTTATGAAAAGTGAGTCTCTGAAAAGGCAGTCTTGTGGGAGGAAGAGTTAGCTTTATGTTTTCCTTTCCCTTCTTTTCCTGGTCATTCTTTTACGAGTAAGTTTAGGAGCTTGGATTCTAGTTAGGAGGAAGAGTTCGCTTTGTGTTTTGATTGGCATGCTTTTCGCGGGTAGTCTTGTGGAAGTTTTCGCGTTGTCTTTCTTTCCCTTTTCTTTCTTTCTTTTTTCTCTTCTCTATTCTTTTTCCTTTCTATCCTTTCTCTTCTTCTATTCTTTTTCCTCTTCTCTATTCTTTCTGTCTACTCTCTTTTGTTGTTCTCTTTCTTTCTTTTACTTTCTTCTTATTCTCTCTTCATCCTCTTTCTTTGTCTCTTGCTCTCGTTCTTTCTTTCTTGTTTTTGTTTTCTTCTTTTTTTGACTTCTTTTTTCTGTTTTTTCCGCTTCTTTTTCTGTTTTCTTTTTTTCTTCTGATTCTTTGTTTTTTTCTTTTCTCTTTTTTTCTTTCTGCTTTTCATTCTTTGCATTTTTCTCTGATTGATTCTTTTCTTCATTTGCTGGATCCTTCTTCTTTTTCATTTTGAGATTCTTGTTCTTTCTTTTCTGTTTTTTTTATCTTGAATTACAAATTAAATTTCTTATTTCTATCGGACCCTTTGTGTTTTTACTTTGGGAACTTTTTCTGTTGGTTCTTTTACTTTTGGCTCTTTCTTTCTTTCTTTCTTGGGCTTTCTTTTTCTCTTGTTCTTTTCTTTTGTGTTCTTCCTTTTTCTTCTTGTTTTTTTCTTTTGTTCTTTTTCGCCTCTCTTTCTCTTCTTCTTTTTGCTCTCTCTTTTTTTGTCCTCTGTCCTTCTTTTTCTTTCTTTTTGTCTCTTGTTCTTTCTCTCTGTCTCGTTCTTCTTGTTATTCTCTTGTTTCCTTCCTCTTGCTTTCTTCTTTTTCTGCTTCTTTTTTCTCTTGTTTTCGTTTCTTCTTCGTGTTCTCTGTTTTTCGTTTCTTTTTTCTTTCTTTGTTCTGCTCTGAATTCTTTTCTGGTTCTTTCTTTTTCTTTTTTGGGCCCTTCTTTTTCTGTCTCTTTTTCTCGTTTTCGTTTTTCTGGAACTTTCTTTCATTCTCGTTCTTTCTTTTCTTTGGCCCGGCAGTCTTGTTGGACCCTTCTTTTTCTTTCTCTTCTTTTTTTCTTTTTCCTCTTGTTCTTTTGGAACTTGCTTTCTTTTTTCTTGTTTTTTCTTTCTTTGTTTTTTCTATCTTTCTGCTCCTCTTTTTTTTCTTGTTCTCTGTTTTCTTACTTTTTCTCTGTTCTCTTTCTTTTTTTTGTTCTTTCTCTTGTTCTCTTTTTCCTCTGTCTCTCGTTCTCTGGCTCTCTTTCTTTCTTTCTTGCTGTTCTTCTTCTTTTTTCTGTGCTTCTTTTCTCTTCTGTGATTTTCTGGAATTGTCCTTGATTCCTGTTCTTCTCTTGTCTTCTTGTTTTCGTTCTCTTTTCTTGTTCTTTCTCTCTTTCCCCTTCTTTTTTCTCTTTCTTGTTCTTCTCTTGTCTACTTCCTCTTGTTCTTTTGGAACTTGTTTTCTTGCTTTTTTTGTGCTTCTTTTTCTGTATTTCGTACTTGTTCTTTTTCTTTTGTTCTCTGTTTTTCTTCTTTTCTCTCTTCTTCTTTTTCTCTTTCGGACTGCTTTTGTTCTTTTTCTATCTTGTTTTTCTTTGTTTTTCTTGGATTTGTGCTTTATTGGAGATGGGGACTGGGTTTGTTCTTTCTCTTTGTCTTCTCTTGTTTTTATTTCTCCTCTTTCTTTCTTTCTTTTTCTGTCCTCTTTCTCTTTCTTCGGGACCCTTCTCTGTTTTTCTTTCTCGTCCTCGGTCTTTTTTTCTCTTGTTTGTTCTCTTTGCTTTCGTTCTTCTCTCTTGTCTCTCTTTCTCTTTTTCTTCTTGCCTAGTTTTCTTTCTCCTTCGGCCTTTCGTCCTCGGTCCAAACCTTCGCCCCGAGGGTTTCGCTCCTTTGGACCCTTTTCTCTGTCGATCTCGTTGAAACATCTCCTTTGGCCTCTCGTCCTCGGTCCGAACCTTCTCTCTTCTCTGTTTCTGTTCTTCTCCTCTCTTTTTCTCTTGTTTTTCTTGTTCTGCGTGCTTTCTTTTCTTTCTTTATTTTGTAGGAAAGGTCCTATCAGTTTCGTGGTTGTGGAGTGAGGAAGAGAGGTAGGAGTGAGTCTCTGAAAAGTGAGTTTCTTCAAAGGAAGTTTTTTCCCAGGCAGAGGAATAGAGGTATTTTTGTGTTTTTATTGGCATTCTTTTACGAGTAAGTTTTGGCGCTGGCTTTCTTGTTTTCTCTCGTTGTCGTTTTTCATCTTCTTTCTCTTGATCTCTCTCTTTCTTTTTCCTTTTTGTCCCCTCTTTTTCCTCTGTCTCTCTTCTCTCTCTATCTCTCCTTTTCTTTCTCTCTTTGTGCTTTCTCCTCTTTCTTTTGTTCTTGTGCTTTTTCCTTTTCTCTTCTCTTTTTGTTCTTGTTCTCCTAGTCTCTTGTTTGTCTTCTTTCTTCTTATCTTGCTCGATTTCTGTTTGTTTGTTGCTTTTTGATTTAACTTTGGGTATGAGAGTCTCTGTATTTTTTTCTGTGGATTTCTGTTGTTGATGGAAGTGTGAATCTGGAAGTGTGAAAAATGACTCTGTGTTTAGGCTCTTGTTTTTGGTGTCAATTTGTATGCCTAGTCAAAAGGTTCCAAGTAGTCTTTGCTTAGGATTGTATATTCTTGGTAGATTTCTGGTTCTGGGCCTTTTTCTTTTAAGTGGTTCTGATTTCCGGAAGTCTGTTTTTTTCTTTCTCTTCTTTTTTTCTCTCTTTGTTTGTGTTTCTGCTCTCTTTCTCATTCTTGTTTGTTCTTTCTTGTTCTGCGTTCCTCTGCTTCTTGTGCTTTCTTCTTCTTATTCTTGTTGTTCCTCTTCTTTTTCTTTCTTTTTTCCTCTTGAAACTCTTTCTTTTTTTTTTTTCTCTTTCTTTGTCTTTTCCTCTTTTTGTTGTTTTTCTTCTCTCCTTTTTCTTTCTATCTTTCCGAACCTTGTCCTGGAAGTCTTTCTCTCTTTTTCTTTCTTCTCTCGTTCTCGTTCTTTCCTCTTTTCCTCTCTCTCTCTCTCTTCTTCTTTTTCCTCTCTCTCTCCTCTTCTCTTCTTTCTTTTCCTCTCTCTTCTCTTTCTTATGATTCTTTTCTTTCTGCTCTTTCTCTCTTTCTGTCTTTCTTGTTCTGCTTTCTTTTTCTGCTTTGTTCTTTCTTCTTGATTAGTTGCTGTATTTCTAAACTATACTCCATTCCCTCTTTCTCTTCTTTTTCTCTTCTCTTCTTCCTGTTCTTTCTCAGGTTTTCTTTCTCCTTTCTTTGTTCTTCTTCCTTTTCTTATTCTTTCTTCTTCCTCTTGTTCTGGTTTTTTGTTTGTGTTGGTTTTTGTGTAATGTGGTTTTGATTGTCCTTGTTTTCTTATCTGTGAGTGGTTTTCTGTTGTTAACGAAAGTTTTCCTAAGTGTCAATTTGTATGCGCATAGTTATAAGTAGGATTTCTTTGTCATTTTGTTAGACTTATTACTCTGGCACTTAGTACTTTGGCAGGGTTTTGTATTGTGTTCTGTTGGGAAGTCCGTTTTTTCCCTTTTTCTCTTGTCTTTGTTTCTTTGTTGTGCTCTTTTTTTTTCCTTCTCTTGTTCTTTCTTGTATTGTATAGTTGTATTTGTGACGCTCCTGAAAGGTTCTTGGTTTTTTTGTTAGTTGTTTGTACCGGAGCGCATGTTTGCTTGTCTTTCTTTTTCTGCTTTGTTTTTCGTTGCTTTGTTTTTCCTTGTTTGCTTTGTTTTGTGCTTTATGTTTTACATACATACAGGAGATGGGAGACAGGGCAGGATCTCTTCTTCTTCCTATTCTGTGCTGCTGTGGCTTGTTGTGCTCGGTTTGAATTTCTGCTTTGTAAAAGCCTATTTCTTAGCCAAGGGTTGATTCGTTTACGGGGATCTCTCTCTCTTCTTTTGGTTTCTTTTTCTGTGTTTTCTCTCTTTGTTTCTTGTTCTGTCTCTCTCTATCTCTTTCTTCTTTCTGCTCTCTTTCTTTTTTTCTTTTTATCCTCTTGTTCTTCTTTTCTTTCTCCTCTCTCTTGTTCTCTTCTTTCCTCTCCTGCTCTCTGTCTTCTTCTTTTTTTCTCTGTCTGTCTTTTTCTCTGTCTGTCTTTCTCTTTTCTTTCTTTCTTTCTTTTTCTCCTCTATCTTGTTTTCTTCTCTCTTTCTGCTTATTCTTCTTTTTCTCTTCTGCTCTCTCTCTTCTTTGTCTCCTTGCTTGTGTTTTTGCTTCATTGACTTTTGTTTTGTGAGTAGAGTGAGTAAGAAAGAGTAAGTATAGCTTGAGGGATTTTTGGCTCTTCGACTTCCTTCTATTCTCTACTGCTTTCTATTCTCTACTTCCTTTTTCTATTCTTTCTATTCTATAGTTGTGTGTGACTCCGATTGCTTGGTTCTTGTTTGTGCGTTTGGTTGTTTTTGGGTGGCTTCCTTGTTTGCTTGGTTTTTCTTTGTTCTCTTTTCTGCTCTTTCTTTTCTTTGTCTCCTTCCTCTTCTCCTTGCTTGTGTTTTTGCTTCATTGTGTTGTCTTTTTGTCTGTTGTAGTTTTGGTAGTTGATTGAGACTGAGTAAGAAAGAGTAATTGTAGCTTTAGGGATTGTTTGCTCTTCGACTTGCTTGCTTAACTACTTGCTACTACTATTAACTACTTGTTTCGACTTGCTTGCTTAACTACTTGTTTCTACTTACTGCTTTCTCTTCTATTCTATATTATCCATTATTCTAATTATCCATTATTGTCTAGTTGTAGTTGCCCGCTCGTGAATAGTGCTTCCTTCGTAGGTTTCTTTTTTGGTTGTTTTTGCGTGGCTTACTTGTTTGGTTGTTTTTCATGGGCTTCCTTGTCTGCTTGGTTTTTCTTTGTTTTCTTATCGCTCCTTGTGTTTGCCTTGTTTGTCTTGTTTTTTCCTTTGCTTGGAGTCAATGGAGATGTAAGCCAGGGATAGGCCGGACTGTCTCTCTTCCTCTTTGCTGTGCTTCTTTCTCTTTTCTCTTTCCTTTTGTTTTCTCATTGTTGACTGGCCCTTTCTTCTGCTTCTTTTCTCTGATTCTTTCTTGTTCTGCTTTTTTTTGTTCATTCTTCTTCTTTTTTCTTTGTTTTCTGCTTCTTTCCTCTTTCTTTGTTTACTCATCGACGGGATGCTTTCGATTCTTCTTTATTATACGCCGGGGGTTCCTGAGTGCATTCTAGTCTTTTCTATCTTTCTAAAGTGGATACGTCTTTTGCTGTGGGAAGGCTTGTTTTCTATTTTTGTGGATTCCTTGCCGTTTCTCTAAGTGTTTGAAGGGCATTATTTCGAGTCTTGATTATAGATTATATACGCAAATACCTCCTCTG
>JAYMSL010000371.1:0-25704 GCA_036897195.1 Plantago coronopus
CCTCCGATTCGCATGGAATAGGCGACCCCCAAAGCTCATCCTCGAAACAGATTCACTACAAGCAGTTCAGATGCTCAGAGATGAGGAATTGGTACCAAGTGAAATGAGTAATCAGATTCAGAGATGCAAGGAGATGCTGAACCTACCATGGGAATGCGAGCTCCGCTGGACTGGAAGGTCGGCGAACTCAGCAGCCGATTGGATTGCGAAAGCAGCTGTAGCAGCCGAGGAGCTGAGTGAAGAAGATAGAGACAGTCTGTCCCCAGAGCTTTTATCTATTCTAGATAGGGAAAAGCCAATTATGTAATTGACATTTGAGTTTTAATACATCCTTATTTACCCAAAAAAAAATGTGTTTTATTAAAAGTATAATATAATTTACATATTCTATATGTAGTTCTATATAATATGCATAATATAGCTTAGAACATTAGAGATATTAACTTGTATTCCATCCTTCCCCAAAAAATGTTTGTTTTTCATATTTATATAACAATGTCTCATTTCTCTTTCGTATAATATAACTTATACTAATAAATTTGGGTCACATATGTTCCTTTACCTACACTATTTTTTAATATATTTTATTTTCACTAAAAAGCCAGGTTAAGTTCATTTAAGGCGTGATTAAATAAATAATTATAAATATATATATTTATATAAATATGATGATTTAAAATGACTTTGAAGTTAAATGTGAAGTTTGGGGAGGACGGAGGAAGTAATAATATTGATAAGTATTTAACTATTTATTTATTATATATATATACATTGGGCTACATGATTGCCTATTTACACTATTATTATGATTTTTGTTTTTACTTCCTGAAATCATGATTAATTAATTAAATATCAGTATTATTAAAATGTATTATTACTATGGTTAGCATGTTTTATGTTACACAATCTATGGTATAGTCCGTAAATGAAAACACGTGTGTTTGGTGTTTTATTGACAATATAAGTTCGCTTAAGTAATAGACCGTCTACTAGTTCATATTAATACCATGCTCAATCAAGTCGGGTCTTTCTTTTGCATTGCACTCCATTTAATTCCAGGAACTTTCCAAAAGCCATATGCATTACAAATCCTTCAAACACC
Source organism: Plantago coronopus (assembly GCA_036897195.1). NCBI lineage: Eukaryota > Viridiplantae > Streptophyta > Magnoliopsida > Lamiales > Plantaginaceae > Plantago > Plantago coronopus. The sequence goes on from JAYMSL010000371.1 coordinate 1,103, forward strand.
ACTAGCTACTTCATCATACGCCGACTCTGGCTTATAAAGGTAAAAGTGGTAAAATGATATTTAGGTGAAACATAATTCGGTAACTTTTTGGAGTTAAAAGGTGGTTATAATAAAACGATTTACAAAAATGTTCTTGTTGGACAGTCGGACTCGAGATACTCAGGTCACCATCCGGTTTGCCAACCAACTAAGCCCCTGCAGTTTACTTTCTTTTGGCTCTTGTGGAAATTATCTAAACATTATAAATTTGCAGAACTCATTGACCTCAAATACATGTCCTTGAAGTTTCTGAATTCTTTCAGTTCAGTCCCTGTTCATCCCACAAATTTCTAGACTGCATTTTTTTCGATCCAATTCCAAGCAAAGGCAACACCAATCGAATCAAAAGCAACCCTTCCATTCAATTTAACCATCAATTGTCCCAGAAATGTTGAAGACTTCTTCCGAAATCACGAGCCCAATTAGTGATTGTAAACCTATTCAAAATCACCATTTAATACCTAAGCTTCGTCCCTGCAACTCGCCATTTAAACCCTCAATTAAGCTTCCGTCTGGTTTCAGTATGAGTTCTTCACTGATTCTAGTTTAATACACGATTGCTTCCATGAACCCTAAATCTTTTTTATCTCCGATATGACTTGGTATTCTAAAGCAGGCATGTCCTATTAATTTTAAATTATTTTTATTATTTTTAAAATTTTAATTTTGATGATCTTAAAACAAAACTACAATTAAGATGAATTTTAATAAATACTACAATTTGAATCTCCTTGTAAGGCGATTCAGGCAATTTAGGTTGACATATCATATTTTTATTGGACGCCTGATGTCAGGCAAGGCGAGATGCCTGCCCGACCGTAGAAAAGCCACTCAACTTTGCAAACTTTGCTACTTCTAATGTTTTTAGTAAAAACCATAATATTATCAACCACGTCTATCATAATGTTTATCCATAATTTTTTCACCCCTTTATAAAAATGTGTATCATGAGACTTATCCTCTTTTTATTCACGTATAAAAGCCTATGCACTTAAATAAATCGAACTTAATTAATTCGAATTAGGAGTTTATTTGAAATATAACTTTTAAATTAAACCAATCTGAATTGAACGAGATTGAATTTTAAAGCGGAGCCTATATTAAATATTGAAAGTATTATTACAATATACTGGCAATCAATAAAATATTTTTAATATTACAAACATAATTGAAAAGATATTAAGAAAGTAACATTTCCAGTTTGAGGTAATGATATTGAGAATCCATTTAATTTGAGTTGATTTTCCATTTTGTGAAAGTAAAATCTTATCCAAAATAAGATAAAGAGAAAAAGACCAAATTAATTTTCTTCACACTGGAGTGTTGAATAAAGATGACTCAACTTACATAAAAACGAAACACTTGATGAAACGTCACTCTCTCTCTCTTATTTTCTCTCTCATGCATAAGCTCCAACTTTCGTCGCGTCTCGTTTGCGTCCTATGTTACCACTCTCTCACCATACACATGAATTAAAGTCTAATATTTATTTCACCACCAAATCATATATTTCCATATAGTTTTAAATATCTTTTAGCATGCACAAAATGAAATTTATTTCAACATAATCAATTATTTCATCCTAAAAAACCGAGATATAGTTAGTTAATGGTAAATGTTAATTGAGTCGGAGTCGAGTATCATAATACTATATTCGACTTGAGTTCAAGTTCAACTGAACCGAGTCCGTACTTGGCTCGTTAACAAAAATAAGTAAATAATTTGACTAAGATTTGAGGTTGAATAACTTGTCACGAACTCGAGCTTGAGAATCATAAAGTTTTGTATCAGACCGTCTATGATTATATACACCGTCTATGTGTCAGACCGTATATGGTGTAACACCATATGTTCTTGTATAGGTAAGAACACCTACAATATTGATATAAATATGTGTATTGACTCATAGTTTAGAGAGACTCTAATTATAGACGGTATAACATAGGCCTTGCTCATCGAAGTCTTAACGAGTACTCCTATTCACTGAAAATAAATATACGAAATTGAATTAACGAGAACAGCGAGCATTAACTTCAACCTTAATGAACTATATCTAACTGAGTCAAACTCGACTCGTTAGAAAAGTGAACATAATATGAGAGGGGAGTTGAAGTGATAATGAATGGAGTCGAGTCGAGTCGAGAATTGGAGTAAGTTGGAGTGGGGAAGCCGGAGATATTTGAAGAGATAAATATGAATAATAATAAGGTGATAACAATAATAATAAAGAAGTGGATTAAAGAAAGAGAGAAAAGGAGAAGACTGTAGTTGTTTTTGTTGTTTTGTTCTTCTGCAAATAACTGAAAAAAGTGGATTGCAGAGAAACCTGCAGAACAGAAGATAAAAGCAAAGCAAATGAAAAGCTATTTTGACGATTTTATCCTTAAAGCTGAAATGTGGTTATGAGCCTGCCTGCCTGCCAATATATATACATATTTCCATTTCCATAGAGACGAAGATTGTCATGATTTTATGAGGAGATTTTATTTCATTTCACGAATTACAAACCCTCTATAATTCTCCATAAAACCCCCACCCCCCTTCCTTCATTATTTCTCTCATGAACAAAATCTCCCCACTCACCAAAATGCCAATTTAGCTCTCGTAATTCCCCTTCTTATCCTCCTTTCTTCATTCCTTCTCATGGGTGATCTCGGTGGCGATGCTGCTCTCGACCGTTTGTGGTGGAGGTCGTCACCTCCGCCACCCGATCCGGCCGCGATTACCGCCGACTGCTTGTCACTCGCCGAGGAAGCGGCTGAGAGAGTCGTCAATTGCGTTCATCCCACTCTCGACTCCGAAGAGAGGAGACGAGACGTCATTGATTACCTTCAGCGTCTCATCCAAACTCGGCTCCATTGTGAGGTCATCATCGCCATCATTTCTCCCTTATGATTTTATTCAATTCAATTCAATTTTATTATTACTAGTACAATGTTTATCCATCATCATATGTGCTAGGCAGTTGTCGAAATTGGCGTCACACTGTCTCTACTTTTAAGCTTTTCTTACTCTATAGTTCTCTCTTCATTTAGCTTAATTAATTATACATGGGTTATGTGTTGGAAATGGTGGAAGACTTTATCTAATCAGAATCAGGAGTGAGTTTTTGTGCTGGGAAGCCATGTACTCATGTGGATATTCTCTGGTCTTTGCAAGTACACATTTGTTTAATTGTTTATTTCTGCTCTTTCTTTAATGTTCACTGATGCTTGGAAACTGGAATATTCTATTGCTCTCTGCAAGTGCATTTTGATATTACTGTCTTGTTTATTTTCACATTAAATTGGTTTTAGTCTTCTAAACATTGTTACTTCTAATTTGTTTGTCCCAACAATTTTTATCTTTTTGGAATTGCTCTGTAGAGTTTTTTTTTTAATTTTATTTTTTTACGGCCGTAGTTAATTAAAAAAAACTTGTTCGAGTTGGCATAGTGTGGTTGTTTGCACCACTCGTTCTTTGTGAGATGCGAGATTAAATTTAATGACCTGTTTTCCCCCCCTTCATTTTGCATTCTGGAGTGGTTAATCTTGAATTACCGGTTATGTATGAATCTTTTCATAACAACAGTAAAATGTCAGTGCACAGTTGGCTTTATGATTTGAACTCCATGTATGGCACTTGGAGGTTCTGCTACGACATAATGTCTTTGCTGTTTGGCTTTTGTTGCCTACTACCTTGATTATTTGTTTTTTTTTAATTTATAAAAAAAAAAAGATGAACAGAGTTCAGCCAGCTCCATTCATATAGTGGAGTATCTATCGAGTTAAATTTAGAAACCTCTTCGAATTTTAACAGATTTTGTTATCTGTAAATTCTGCCTGCCAAGCAGGAAGATTGGATAATGACTCGATCGTACTGATTTCGACATCATTATTATCAGACTTCATATTATCTCCAACTCTGCTTATCGAGTTCTTGTATTCTGGCTTTTCTGTGGAACGATGTCCTCAGAATATATGTAGTTATTTCCACTAAATGGCCAAATTGAAAGTTTAGGTATGACACAGAGTACTTGAGTTAATTGCTGGTTCTCTTTATTTTATTATATCTTTATTGCTTTTGGTCCTCTGGCTGAACGTTTTGAAATTGTGTGGGTATTAACACCAGTAGTTTCTGGACCACCATCTCGCAGGTCTTCCCCTATGGATCAGTGCCACTTAAGACGTACCTACCTGACGGAGATATTGATTTGACCGCACTAAAAGTTCCTCATGCCAAGGACTCTTTGGCCCTTGATGTTCTTGATGTTCTACAGACTGAAGAGCAAAATGAAGATGCCGAGTACCAAGTTAAGGATACCCAGTTCATTGATGCTGAGGTATATATATTCCACTCTTTCTGTTTTGGATGTTATTTGTGATTTATTGAGCCAACATCAAGCTCTCTATAGTCTTTGTTTTTGGTTTACAAGGACTGAGATTTCACTTGTTCTCTGTAGACTGTTACCTTTTGTGATCTTCAAGATGAGCAATCTGTATCACAATAGAGATTCACCATTTTGTGCTTGTGCTTCACATTCAGCCTAGGATCTTATCAGTTTCTTGTGATCCTATTTTGGTACTTTTACAAGAGATAGATGAGTGTTGAAAATAATGTGCTACGAGAGATATTCCCTGTGGATCTGGAGTGGAGCTCTAAAATGTTTCGATGGCCTAACTAGGCCCCTCTCATGTCCTTTAGATACCATTGCAGACATGAGTTGGCAAACTGTTCTTCTTAACTATCCAAAAGTTCTTCATCGATGCAACATTAGGTGCCTGGTGATCTAGAGGTCACCGATCCACTGGTGGAAACAGCCTGCTATATATACTAACAACCCCTCCCCCTTTCTCCCTGCCCTCATGAAGATGTTTGCATTTTTCTACTAATCAAGCTCTGATCATGATCAATCTGGATCATGACCACCTATTCATAAAATTAGGGAATTTGAAATTTAGTTAATTAAACAGAACTTCAAAATTAACATGTTGTGTTTTGCACTGTTCTGTGGCCCATCTGTTAAAGCTGTCAAATGGGCAGCTGTCTTGTTCACCAAAATTTTGTTTGGGCTCTTATTTTAGACTTTTTTTTATGTGTTTCTTCAATGTTTTGAAAGGAGTGGTATTTTGGTTCTTAATGGCAGGTAAAACTTGTTAAATGCCTAGTCCGGAACTTCATAATTGATATATCCTTCAACCAATTAGGCGGACTTTCCACTCTCTGCTTCCTTGAGCAGGTAAACATACAGTTTCAGAATTTTCTCATTTAGGTATAGACCAAACTACGTGATTAAATACATGGTTTTTTTTCTTGAGGAACATGTGATATAAGTAATTTTTGCGGTAATTACTTTTATTCACACCTAAACAAAACTTTATAGAGCATGATAATAAGTATGTGTTGAAGCTGCTGATAATGTTGTGTTTTTGGCTTATCTTACATGTTTATGCTGTTTCAAAATGAAAATCTATCATTATAAAGTTTGATGTCCTGGCTGTTAGTGTCTGGCATACACATATATGTTGATATTAATGGTCCAATGAATTGGCCTTCTCTGATAAAGTAACTTTCAATTCTGAGAATGATCTAATTATGGTTTTGTACTTTTGTTGTATGGGGGGGGGGGGGGGGTTAGTAGATACAGTTTATAGAGATTAATTATCATCTTCCAAATGTTATTCAGTTCAAGTGTTGCAAAGTAGGGATTTGAAGATGAAACTATTAGAATACTGGCAATAGTCTTTTTACCCTGAGAAAATAACTGTGAGAGAGTGAGTATTGTCTTCACTCTGCCAATGCTTCTGCAAGTCTTTTGGACTTGGTATTGATTATAATGCTGGTGTCCTAAAAAGTTGGAAGAGTAACTTCTTTGTGACTTATAAAATTACAACTAACACTTCCATCACTTAACAATTTTGAGTGTACTTGTTGTGGAGCAGGTGGACCGTATTGTTGGGAAGAATCATCTATTCAAACGGAGCATTATCCTGGTGAAAACTTGGTGCTATCATGAAAGCCGCATCCTTGGCGCACACCATGGTTTAATATCAACATATGCACTGGAAACACTTGTGCTGTACATATTCCATCTTTTCCATTCATCTTTAACTGGTCCATTAATGGTAAATTACTGTGACTGGCAACATTAATGAACCGAAATACATGCAAGTGCATATTCTAAGTGTTTTATTCCGTTTATTGTATTTAGGTACTCTACAGGTTTCTGGCGTACTATAGTAAATTTGACTGGGATAATTACTGCATCAGCTTGAAAGGACCTGTTCTGAAATCATCTTTTCCTGATATAATAGGTGAGCTATGCGATTAGTTAATACAAGTTTGTTGGAGCTACCACTTTCTGGTTCCTTGTACTGGAGTACGTGATTTCATATTTTTATAACTGGGGCACCATGCTTCTGATAGCTAATATTGTTTCTGATTTTGATCTCTTGTTTCCCATCGTTCTCCAATAAAGTCAAGATGCCAGAAAGTGGATGGGATAGTCTGATGTTCACTGAGGAATTTTTGGAGAACTGCATGGATATGTTTTCAGTTCCATTGAGAGGGGTTGGAGAAAAGCCTAAACCATTTCAGGTGAAACATCTTAATATCATGGATCCACTGAGGGAAAATAATAACCTTGGGCGCAGTGTCAGCAAAGGTAACTGAAATAAGCTGTTATTAGCTGTCGTTATGTGAATTTACCTTTCTTTTTTTTTTTCTTTTTTTTCTTTTTCTATATGGGATGAATATGTAGCATTTTAGTTCATCGAGTGGCACCAAATGTAGCTGCTGCAGTTATAGAATTTACCAGTACCAATTTAAATCTTATGCTTACATTTTTTATGCCTGAAGCTGAGAATTAACATGATAGAAGTTCAGAGAAGTGAAGATTAACCAGATTGTAACTTAGGACTCTGAACAACATGCTGCCATATAATGAAATCTGAAACATTGAAATCAACCTATATCCAAATTCCAGTTTTCTGTAATATACTGGGTGATCAATAAAACAGATTTCAGTTACAAGTAGTAAGATGATCACCATGCTATTTCGGATTCATTATATTACTGTAATTTTATACTGCATACTATTACAATTTGTTCTGTGTAAATTGTTCTGGGGAAGAACTAATATTTACTGTAGTGGAGTCATGTTTTAGTACAAGAAATGAGGATCTATATTCATGGAGGCAAAATCATTCCGTTGTCCTTTCTTCCTTCTAGGCAATTTCTACCGCATACAAAGTGCTTTCAAGTATGGGGCTCGTAAACTTGGGCAACTTCTCTTACGACCAAGAGATAATATTGCTGCAGAGGTCACTGATTTCTTTGCAAACACCCTTTCTAGGCATGACCATCAGAATAGAAATGTAACTCCTCATCCGAGCCTACGATTTGGTGATGAAGAGTCCTTGACAGCGTCTATAACATCACCTTTAGAGATGTTTTCTGAGGATGACATGCTTCTAGATTCGTCTGCTAGTGATTTTGACAAGGAAAGTTGTGGAATAGAAGAGAAATCAACACTACTTTTCAAGAATGACCATGACAAACATTCTATAGAAGTTATTTCAGAAGATGCATGTGGAAGGCTGCACGACCTTCCAACATCCAATTCAAGTTTGGGGAATGTCACATCAAGTTATACATCGAGTGGCAAAAACAGTACCCTTCATTCTGGAAACCTTTATATTAGACGCCAATACTTCTCGGCTTCATCTTCTGCTGAAAATGGAAGTTCAGAAACTGGAAGTTCTCGAGTGAGTGAGTTGCAGGATACCACATCTCCAAAGTTCTGTTTTAAGCCATTTTTGGAGCACCACCGCGAACTGTATAATAATACGTATAAATGGTGCATTGAGAACTCTCAGTCTCCAGTTGCTAGTTCTGACTCTTCTACTCCCAAGTCCAACATTTTGAAAAATCCATCCCCTGATGTCGGAGAAGTCGAATCAGCAAGTGTAGGCGAAGCAGAGGCTTTCAATCCTTTGGCTGACCTCAGTGGTGATTATAACAGTCACATCAGGAGTCTCTTGTATGGACAGTTTTGTCATGGTTTAACTTCATGTGGATCTCAAGGATATAATCCTCTTGCTGCAACTTCTGGGATGCATAACAAGAAGGCTTGGGATATTGTTCGTCAGTCAATCCCGCTTGTACGGAGTCAATTGTGGATGAAGCCGCTCCAAGTTTCTTTAGATCAAATTGTGTATGCATCCCCTGATTCTGTCTTGCCAGCTACTGCTTTTTGTGCTGAAGTGAAACGGAAGCCACAAGGAATGGGCACTTACTTCCCTAATGCGGTAGTCTTTCTTCCCAAAACTTTATTACCGCTTATGCTTCAACGAATTCTGATATAGTGAGAGAGAAAAAAGAAGCTACACAAAACGCTTGTAATCCTGCCATTTTCTCATATCTGTAAATCTTGATATGCCAACTGAAAATTGTGAAATTGTATATTAGGTTGCCTATGCTGCCTGTGCATAAAGTTTAAATCATAAGGGTTATTGCCATAAACTCCTGGAGGTTTATGGTGTAATTTAACCTGTGACTGATTTGAAAGATTCAGTTGTGATCTTTATCTTTATGTCTTGCAGAATGGTTTTTCCCAAGTAAAATCTCCACATAGGAAGGGGAGAAACAAGGAGCCAGACAACCATATTGAGCATAAGTATGGTGGCCATAGCAAAGCCACGTATCCTGCTCTTTACGAGAAAAATTATTCTGGGCATGTTGCACGTGAAGTTCGGCCTTCTTTGCCTCCACAAGGTAGAACTCAAAGTAGAGGAAAATTAGATATACAGTGCAGATCTCCCCGTCCAGTTGGCGATGGGGATCAAAGCAATGAAACTCTTGGTGGATCATGCAAACTTGAATTTGGATCTGTTGGGAATCTTGCAGAAGAGTTGGGAGTTACTGTTTCAATCCTGAGTAGTACTCTTGAAAAACATGGAACATCACCAGCTGTGAAACAAGAAGGGTAAGTCCAGGAAAAAAACATCTCTTGTTCTCTCTATATATGTCCATGTATTTCTTATGAGATCATATCTTAATATTTGTGATGTTTGTATTTCCAGTGATGGTACAGTTGCACCAATGTGCTTCAAGAATGATGATGAGTTCCCGCCTCTGTGCTAATGTGTATGCTAAAAGATGGTGTACTTGTACAAAAGAGTGGAACCGGAGTGTGAAGTTAGATTAACAGACAACAGGCTCATAGTTAGGGATGAATGGGTTTTAGGTTCTGAACCTGTCCCCCCGTCTTACAGAAAGAAGGCAGTGGTAGAAAAGGGCTTTGCTTTTTCCGGGTCAGGTATATTTGCCCAGTCTCATTGAATTCTAATGGTCTACAGTTTTTAGAGGACTATAGTAGTTTGAAGCTTGTCTTCTTATATTATACTACTACTACAATATTATATACAGGGAAACATGACACAGCAACATCTCATCTAGACCTAGTTACCTTATCGTCTTTGTAATTCGGTTATACCTCATGGCTGAAGTTTCCATTTCATGATTGGCTTGCAACATTTTGTGCAACTCAGTACACTGATACCAAAAGGATTTGTGCTCAAGTTGTCAATGCCTTGGACTTTCTAGCAAAGGTTCTCTTTGCATGTTTAAACTTTGAATTTCATATATTTTTAATTTTGGTCTCCCCTTTTTTTGAAAATATATATAGTTTAGATATGGGTCATAATTATTTTGTTTTTCTGTAACATTATTATATTTTTCACATTAGATATATTTTCCAACTTATGATGAAATATTTATACCAAGATAACAGTAAATAATAGTTCTATGCATGCACTGTACACAAGACTTCAGAAGGTTTCCATTTAAACCATTATTCACTAATTAAACACATATAATTATGTATTCATAGAAATGTACACAGAGTCACCCACCTACACTATTTTTATGTGAGTGCATAGTATCTACCCGAAAATTCTTATTTTACCAGGTCTATATCTCCTTGTATCTAGGAATGCTCCTCACGTGGATCTGGTTATGAGTGATGTGGTGCATTCTAAGCCATAAGAAGGGTCGAATAATAGACCTAGCCTAGAAAAGTATTTCACGCATCTACCTACACTTGTTTGAAGGATCTTTCAACACCACATTTTGGTGTGGTGATGATCCGATCCGATCCACTAGTCCCTACTAATAACCGGAAATGAGAGTTTCCCGGTCACCCATAATGTAAGGCCTAATTTTATCCTTGGATAGTTGGCCAAACGCGTTCCTCTCCCCTGCTTTCCTCTTCACTTCCACAACCACCAACTTGCTGGTCAACCGGTAAACTTCCAAACCAATGATGAAATCACCATTCTGCCCCTCCACCTCTACCGCACAATCCTTTTTCGCTCTCCACCGAACACCACCATGCTCCGCCTTCACTGCTTCCTCCACCTTCTCCATCACTTTCTCCGGAGGAACCTCAGCTGTTAGCCGCTCCACATCCTCGGGCTTGGAATTGAACAATCCCGAAAGATCCAAACCTGAAGAAAGACTAATAATGTCAAAAGCGTTCATGTCCCTCAAATTCTCCTTTCGCATGGAGCCGAGTAGGTCCTCGTTTCCATCTGACCAGATTGCGCCATATCCTTTGTTAAACCAAGGATGACGCTTGATTTCATCAATGGTGATTCTGGTGTTAGGATTCGCATCCATTAGGCGCGACAGGAACCGTTTCATATCTAGTGAGAACCATTTAGGACACTTGTACTCTCCCTTATAGATCTTCTTGTACATATTGCTAACATTGGAATGTTGAAATGGCAAAAAACCAGCAGCCATCACGAAAAGAACTACTCCGGACGACCATACATCGATTTTTGCTCCGTCGTATCCTTTCTTAGATACAATCTCCGGCGCAACATATGCCGGCGTTCCACATAGCGTGTGTAAAAGCCCGTCGTCCTGATGGAGTTTTCGCAAACTTTAAACATTTATGAACAGGATCGAGTAGAGTACCAGAAACAGAAATAGAATCACATTTTAAGCGAAAACATACCTGTATCTGATCTGACAATGCACTGAGTCCGAAATCCGAAACCTTGACATTACCGTTCTGATCGAGCAATAGATTCTCTGGCTTAAGATCCCGGTGGTAGATTCCTAGAGCATGGCAGTGGCTGAGTGCTGATATGAGCTGCCTGAAAATCTTCCGGCACTGATCCTCGCTGAAACGACCTTTAGCGACTTTTGCAAACAATTCGCCCCCATTGACAAACTCAAGAACAAAGTAGATCTTGGTCTTTGTGGCCAGGACCTCGATGAGCTTGACAATGTTTGGGTGGCGAAGCTTGCTCATGATCGATATCTCACGCTTGATACTGGCAGTGAGATTGGAGGAGGTAGATATTTTGAGCTTCGTTTTGTCAAACACTTTAATGGCTACACTTTCGCCAGTAGAGATTTCCTTTGCGAGGTACACCTTCGCAAATGCACCGCGACCGATAAGCTTGATTAGTTCATATTTGTTTAGCAGTGCGTTTTCTGGCGATAATGGCATGGAATTTCGAGGGGAAAACACGGTCTCTTTCACTGCTCCCATGGCAGAAATCGAGACCGGTTGTGGAGAGGAGAGATAGTTTGCTTAAGGATTTCTGTCAACAGAGGAAATAACACTTGTGGTGGTAAATTTATGTAGGGGGGTGATCTGTTTGTTTGTTGCTAATTTTTAGAGGTATGACAAGTTCTTGCTTTGATTTGTCTATTTTTAGAAGCTGTTAATTTGTATACAATTGGTGCATTTTATTACTCAAAACTCGTTTACATGTTTTGAAGCAAATTTGCAACCACAATCCTTTATTTGCAGAATTTTGAAATTACATCAAACTCTTCTTCCTCTGGTTTCCTGCCTTCTACCACTCGCTCGCTGCGAAGTCTTCCTGGACACTTCGAAAGGCGACTGAAACCCAATGTTCTCCACCGCACCAACTGTCTTGAACATTCGTCTTCTGTTAACTTCCTCCACTAATGACCGATGAAGCAATTGGCTCCGCGTGTCCACTAAGGACCGGTTCCTTGTCAGTTTAGGCATTTCTGATATCAAATTCTGGCATTGTCTGTTCATAATCTGAGCAATCTGTTGTCCAGTGGTTGCACTTTTCCCTGGATAGAATCTTGAAGCATTTAGCAGCATGTCATGATCCGAAACCACTTGGCTGTTTTGTCTTCTTAGGCTCGAATTTTGATCATGTAGTTCGTCTGCAGAGTAGTAATGCAGGTTTGAATACTTTTCTGAATGTGTTGAGCTCTGTGAGCTGGTGTCATCGAACGACTCATCTAGAAAATCGAACGTAAACCCTCATCATGTTTAATACTTGTGCTAAGGAAAAGACTGACATGTAATGGACAAAGACATGACCAGTAAGGGTACCTTGGAGCCAATTCTGATGTTTTCCGTCAATAGTGTGAGACTTGATCGAACTCAAGGCCGACATGTGAGATGACGAAGAAGGTGAGAACAGATTATGGTGATCGAAATCATACTCTTGTTGACATTGACCTCCTCCTACCTTCCAGTCTGGAACCAAACCAGATATTTCTGCATCAATCATGTTTGCAATTTCGCTTGGCCTCCAGTCGTTAATCTCCAGCTCCTTTACCATTTCATTCGCTACATCCATGGGGGTATCGGTAACAATGTCAAACGGAAAGAAAACATGACTCACATCACCTGAAAAGATAGTACAATACAGATCCTTCAAAATGGTGAACAATTCGGACTTTCGTGTCTATAGCAGAAAACCAGTGCTAAGTATACCTTCTTTGTCAGCTATCTGGACTTTGAGAAAGATGGTGTCATCTTCAGGGTTTAACTTCCCTGTTATGGTCATATTAGTCCTCGGTGAAGTGTCATTCAAGCCCAGTTTCTTGAGTTCAAGAGTGTCATTCAGAAGCGGCTTTTGGTTTTTAATATACTTCGACTCCGAATCATCACCGTGATGATCTACAACAAGGAAGGGATCAAGCAACAGCTCTTTAGCGGACAATCTCTTCGATGCAGTCTCTATGCATTTCCCAATGAAACGCTGCGCGTCCAAGTCCTGAACCTTGTAAAATGCCCTAGGCTTCTTGCCCTTGTTAAAAAAACACAGAACTATTTATCAGAACAAATCACAAATAGTAGTGAAGTAATTAGGCCATACTGCAGATGCATAGAATCTTACAGAGATGACTTTCTTGTATATCTGAGCAGGATTAGTGCATTCACTATATGGATATTCAGAAGTAATCATCTCTAGCACACACATCCCATACGAGTACACGTCCACCAGTTCGTTGTAATCTTCTTCATACAACTCCGGTGCCATAAACTCTGGCGTGCCAATAATGCTATGTGCTCTAGACGAGCCTCGTAGAATAGCTGCAAGACCTAGATCACCAATCTTGACTTGGCCAAGGTGACCGTTCACAAATATGTTGTCGCACTTGAGGTCCCTGTGGATCACTGGAGGATCTAGGCCGTGCAGGTATACGAGACCTTCAAGTATTTGGCGCGCCCATATCTTTATGGCTCTCATACTCACTCTCTTATACTTCGCTCGGTATCTGCATTATGCACGGAACGTTTAACGATAAGATCACAACGTTTTCCAGGGAGCGTTTCTTTCGTAGAGGGACAAGAAGCATCGCTTCACCTGTTCTGATAAGGTATACACATATCTCATACTGCTATTGACACTGTTTGTAAAAAGTATCAGGGGTGTTGCTACAGGTTTTCGTATTGAGGAATCAGAGTGATGAGTAGAGGTATTCACTACGTCTGGTCTATAGCTTCCTACTTTCTTTATACGTAGTCTAAATATAAGATTCTGGTTTTCGTTTTTGAGTAAGTGGACCCTGTATTCCACTTAACTGCTAACTAGTCTAATAATTACAGATGGAAAGATATTCGTTAAATGAATGGAGTACATTGTTTGAAGTTAAAAGTGGTATAAGTACTCAAGAAGAGTTATGTTGGTTGCTTCTTGCAGGTTGTTAACTAAGGAAGTTGACCTTTATGTTAGTGTTTGAAGAGAGCTATATTAAAAGAACAAGTTACATTCTTAAGTGTTAATTAAGTGGTATTTTCTTGTTAGATTAGGTGAACTAAGCTAATTTCTAAGTACTTGTTGATTAATGTCCTATTGGTACGTGAAAACATGTCATGATTCCTAATCGATTTATTATTAGATTATAAATGATTAGTTGACTTGAACTCTTTGCGCTGCAACTTTCAGTTTCACTAACACATGACATGGACAAAACTATAGTGTGTTACGAATTAATAATAGTTATTGCAACTTAATAGAAGTACGTGGTAATAAATACTATTAGCCAAGTTGTACTAAAAATTTAAGAGAAAAAGTACTTGGACACCAACCATCTCTATCACATATTTGTGTTAGGGTCTGCTAGACCCGGTTTATTAAACCATATTTTATTCCTTTGTAAAGTGATTGATTCAATGAACACCCAATTATCATATTCAAATTGGATTATATAGAGTGTTTAGGAAATACGACTCTACTAAATTTGCCTGAAATTTTTTGAAATAAACTAAATTAATTTGAACTAAATTACATAAACACGTATATAACTGAACTTTTTTTTCACCAATTCCATGGCCGTTCAGCACCAAGTTATAAGTTTTCCAGAAGTTTTTTTGTTTTGTTTTTTTTAATAAACTGATTGAGAAAAACTTACAAGAAACATACTACTATGAACATCGGTTGTGTTTTCGTAAACACTGAAAAAACGCTATATTGAAAAATATTTATGTGGTGTGTGTAAAATCATCAATGTAAAACATCAAAGTATTTGATGATACAGAATGAGTAACATTCTATGGTAAATGTCTTAACACCAAACTCATGATTTATGCTTAAATTAACATTGGGAATTTTCACATAAGAACATTATAAGTCCGTAGTTAAAAATAGGCAGTATCCAAAAGAAGACAAGTATTGGAAGACAATCAGTGAGGATGATGAGAAGAAGATTACTTACTGTCTGAGGGTGCCAGAAGTGAACATCTCTGTAATGAAATTGAATGTCCTCTGATGAACATCAATCCAAGAAGTATAGAATCTGATGATAGAGTGATGACTCAATGTTGCCAGAAGATGAACCTCCGAGTATAGTCTCTGCAAATCATCAGGTGAATGAAGCAAGTCTCCCAGTTTTATCCTGTTCCATGCCACTTCTATTCCCAGAATCTCATCTATTCCCTTGTACACTGTTTTCATTGCTCCTCTCCCCAACACTGTATCAAACTGGAAAATAACACGCGTACCACTACACGTCAATTCACAATATTCCATCCCATCTAAAAACTCGAATTATTGCATAACTTACGAAGATGTTAATAAGAACATAAGAGTTTTTGATAGAAAGATAGAACTTACTCGACCGTAACGACCCGTCGGATCGACTTCTGCATACTCCTCATCATCATCATGAAGAGTGGATTCATTTGGTGGCTGATGATCATCTCCAAACCTGACCTTTTGCATTTCTTTCTTGTTAGAGTATAGTTGGTGTGATTGAAATGATTAGAAGAGTTGTGTAAGAAAGAAAGAGTTGAGTTGAATTGAATTAGTAGCAGATAACTTGGGTAGCTATAGCTGCTGCTTCCTTGAGGTTAGAAAAGATCTCTGTAATGATGATGGACTCAAACAAAAGACTAGGGGTGGAGCAGTCAGCATCCACCAACTGGGCAAACACACGAATTACATACATTATAAAATTTATGCCTATATTTCATTCCCAAATTGCATAACAATCCTTTACTTTTTTTCAATCACGAATCTCGACCAAGCGGAGAGTTCAATACTTTTCTTTTATAAAAAAGATAGGCTATTAAAACGGTATTACATCTATCTGACTCTAAATAAGAAAGTACTTTGAGAGGTACCGTGTCCCTCAATGCCACAACGTTCTTATCTTCCAAAGCGAGTCGAGCTAATCTGTTAACTACTCTATCAGTTAACTAGTGATTCCGTATATATGACGAAGCTCACTATATCGACTAGAGTTTAATGCTTAATCATTAAATACCAGAATTATTTCTTTATTAAATGAAAAGTATAGACACCTTTTTCGTTCCTATTCTTTAGGATACATATTCTATCAAAAAGCACAAAGCTTAACATGTACTAGTACAGTAAAGATATAAAGTTCCCATTGTTAGAAGTTAGGAAAGGTATACGAGCCGAACATGTCCAAAACTCACAATGATTGGACGGTTGGTTGGATAAGGTGCAACGAAGACGTCGCACAAATTAAGAGGGCGTGAATGTAACACACCAAAATTTCAGAGAGTTTAAAAGGACTTAAAATGCCACTCACAGTCTCACACTAACAAGTACCTGTTTGCCCCCGAAAATTCATTAATAAGAACTCCAAAATTAAACATGTTTAGTCTGATCAGTCTGAAGATGATATTATTTTAACATTAAGATAACAGGTGTAAAGAGAGAATTACAGTTCTATACTGATGGTTTGGAAAAGTACAGTAACTTAATTATCTATGTTGATTTTTGTGGAGCAGTTATAAAAACTTTAATTCTAAAATAATTATTTATTTTACCTATATTTTTAAAATTTTAAAATATTTAACATAAATTTTCTCATATGCGAAAGAAATAAGTCCTTAACAATTTACCGTCACTTGTTTTTGTTGTAGCTTAATATGACTGACTTTATTTTAAATAATTTCATAATAAAACGAAACAATAATTTGTATGACTAATCTGGTGTATAATGTTATTATGATAAATATAGTCGTAGTTGTTAATAAATAAAAAACATGGGTAATATATGCAATTTAAGGAAAAAGAAGAAGACAGAGCAATTTGTTGGATAGTCAAGATAATCAACTCCGAATGATAAAACCATCCAAAAACTACTTGCAACACAGTTTGACTACGAAAGCTATGACATGACTCCAATGGTAGTACTACTGTTTAGAATTGTCAATTTTATTTATCAGCATAAACCTTTACCAGATACCTTCATCCGAAACAGATCCACATCATATATTTAGTTACAATTTACGAACATTATATTTTTCGTTTCAATTTAAAGCAGCATTGTCCATGTATTTCCAAATAATTGAAAGCATGATATTTATAAGTACATTTATGATTCGGAACTTAAACATATAATGTTGATTATGGTGTTCCATTTTTCTAAAAAAATGATGATTTATTAAGTAATATAGTAATCAATATGAAGGTCCGCCTGGGACACATGCGGCAACTGTAATTTCATAGGATTACAAATTTTGTAGGGGTCTCAAATTCAGAACCATAAGTCAAGGTTCCATATTAATTTACGATAATTAGTTTTATTCACAAAAATAAGATGGTGTTTATGTTATACGCTTTATAGTCGTATTTATCTATTAGAGTTTAAATTCGATTACTTAAGATTTCTTGTTACTTCTTATTACATTTTTATTAGGACTTTATTTTCAAAATTCGAATAGGACCTCGGTATTTTTGAGCCGGAACTGCCATTGCAAGAAGAATAATTAAGGGACACTAGTTAGATTAGTTGAGTTGAGAGCATATATAATCTATATTGATATTTCGCTGTCAGGGGAAATGGTTTAGAAGCTGGCATGCACGAATCATGTACACGAATTGCACACGTGGGTTCGCTTCCCCTTGACATTTACTACTCCCAACGTCCATTAATAAACTTCCCACTCTTATTTTGGTCAATAAAATAAGATTTAAATACTTTTTGAGTATTATATTGCAAGTGGAGTGGTTAAATTACTTTTTGATGTGTTGTAATTAAATGTATGGATGGAGATTTGGGACCACATGTCCAAAAATGGAAATTGGAAGCTTTGTATTGAACTCCAAAAATGGAAGTGGGTTTTGACTGGACGGAGGGAGTACATCTTTTGTTTATTTAAACCATTTCCATCTCTATCTAAATTACATGAAAATCAATTTAAAATTCAAATGAAGAAAAAAAAGAACAAGTTATATTTTACGGCCAATATTAAATCAAGAACGTTATATTAACATAAATTATATCAAACAGATTCACAGATTTTGGACTTCCTGGACACAGGAACTTTTGCTGTAAACTTCGGCTAAATGAATAAAACAGTAGTTTTCCCTGTTTAAAAATAAATAAATAAATTATATCAAGAATGATAGAATAAAATAAGACACATGGTTAACTTCAATTTAAATAAATATGTTTTCTATTTAAATGTGCTCACTACGCATATTTTATACTTTCAATTGTTTAAAACATGTATGTTATAATCATATTTGTATAATAAATTAAAATAGTATATATAATAAATTTAACTCCTATAGATTAACAATAAAAGTTAATGACTAACGAAAACAATTACATATAAGTTTAAAATAATCAAGTAGACATGTTTCCAAGTAAACATCACCTTATTAGTTGACTAAGTTTTTTAAAGTTTCTTGTATCTTATTTTTGATAAATATAAAGTTTAACTGTGAAAACTCAAACATATAAACTGAACTTATTTAAACGTAACTTAACAAAACTAAATTTAAGTTGAACTGAACATAATATTATCCAGTTTATTAAATAAAAATAATTACTCATATGTCGACGACAGCGTGCATAATTTTGTAGTTTGAAGAAGAAAAATGCAAACCTTCTTTTACAAGAGTTGATAGCTAAGTTATTTTAGGGAACGGCTGCTGTCTTGGGACCTGATTTTAAAATAGTTGCGTGAATTTCTTTTGTCATTTTTTGGCTCATGTTTGGACGCAATCCAGACTAGTAGGCAATACAATACAACGATAAAACTCATAAAATCTGTTCACAATATTTTTTGTTTTTTCTTTCTTTGTAAAATAAATAAAATATTCTATTATTTTTTGTTTTTTTTCTTCTTTGTAATGACAATAAAATATGAAAGGCTTCACCTAAATCTTTTAACATGAAGGTTTTACATTAACCAATCATCACATGAAAACAATAGAGTTCTTTTCGCGCATTTGATAGAATCACACGTCTGCCCGCTTGCTTCTGGCAAAGTCAAACAATTTAACTGCTTCCTCAAACTAATGATCTAATCTTGCATACATATTTGAGATTCATTTCAAATGTAAACCCTCAGGTTATAACATGCACATCCCTCTGAGAATAGGTCGGGCCCGATCCGTGGACATCCGTCCAATCCCCGTCCGGCTCGATCCACATTCGGACCAATATAAATGGATCGGGTAAAATCCGATTCGAACCAGTCCGGATCGGGTCCTGATACAATCAGATCGTCCTAAAAGAAATTAAAGAAAGTTGTTGGTGGGATGATCTGCTCCGTATACAAATTCGCGATGGATCCGATCCATACGAGTCCGGTCCGAGACGGACAGGTCCAGATCGGATCCATATTGACCCATTACCAGGCCTACGTGCTAGGTTTCTGTTAAGGAAAGTGGTTTTAGCATAATCATAGTACGCAACTATAGCAAGTAGAATTTGAATAGACTTGATTTTGCAATTAGAATCAACAGGTGAGAAA
Source organism: Plantago coronopus (assembly GCA_036897195.1). NCBI lineage: Eukaryota > Viridiplantae > Streptophyta > Magnoliopsida > Lamiales > Plantaginaceae > Plantago > Plantago coronopus. The sequence goes on from JAYMSL010000371.1 coordinate 20,655, forward strand.
GTCTTATCATAATCAATCACTTGTCTTTGATATAACTTTTTGCCACTACCTTAGATTTGTATGTTTATACATTTCCGTCAACGACATTTTTTTTTTCTTGAACACTCACTTGCATCCAATACGTCTAAACCCGTCGGGCGACTCAACCAAGTCCCAAACTTGGTTTTGGTACATCGGAAGACATGTCTTCTAGCGACCTTTTAGCGAGGATCTCCCCACACATTTGATGTCATGTCCCAACTTAGCGACGAAATCCGCACTACCACTCGGTTTTGTCACGCTCCAAACCAAAATACTCCAACTCGATCCTACTCCATCCAAAACCAATCAAAGAAACATTTATCGACTCTCATTCCATCCAAATCGATCAAGAACACGGATTAAACACCTCCAATTCATCCAACTATTCCTCAATTCAAAGTCCCAAATTGTCAATTAAGAATTCCTATCCAATCCTGCATTCACGCCTTAGATACTCCCAAACCCAATCGAATTTCAGTTCGATTGCACTCTGATTTACAATCTAGATTCAATTTTGTTCAGATCTCCAAATTCCTAAGGCTCCCAAACCCAATCGAATTTCAGTTCGATTGCACTCTGATTTACAATCTAGATTCAATTCTGTTCAGATCTCCAAATTCCATTCGAAGTCGTCCCGTTCTCTGTTCAGATTCAATTTTCGTCCTTTGCTTGCATTCTATATATTCGAGACTTCAACCACCGAATCTTGTTTTTGCACAACTCCTTCCAATTCAAAGTTTAATCCATTTTACCGATTTCAAGGTGAGCAGCTCGATTAACCATGGTGAGGTCATTTATTAAACCCTAATGGCCTCAAAATTGCACTTCAAAAGTATTGGACCACCAATGACAAAGCAATTGGGCCTAAAGTAAATCAATCAACTGGAGCTTTTGAGTTGTTTTCAAGAAATTCCGGAATTTCCATAAACTTAAAATTCTGCTTAACAAGTAAAGCCCAGAAACTTAACCCACTTAACATAAAAACCCCAAACATGTAACATAAAAATCCCATTTAATTACCAAATAAACCCCTAACACGCGGAATTTCCTAACTGCACGGAAATTCCAAAATTTCCTAAGAATTTCTTGGAGCTTTTACTACTTAGACCCGAACTGAACCGAACTAATTTTAAATATAAATTGCAACTACACAAACCTCATACCAGTTACCACAACAGAATTCCTGCCCATTATTCCGAAAGGAATATAACCGAAATATAAAATATCCACATACTAAGATTCATCAAAATACTCAATCTCAAGGCTTCTTGTCACATAAATGACTCCAGGGGATACATATAAAACTCCAAAACTCCAGAGTGTATTGACACTAAAACAGCAGAATCATTAAAATACTATGATTGAAAGAAAAAACAAAAGCAAAAGGAAACAGTAAGATAAGTAAAACTCACATATGAGCACGATACAAATCCTTCACAGATTGGGAAAACATTGATACAACTGTTGCTGTATTTCCATCACAGGGAAATAATTCAGACAAGTCGTGAAACAAAATACCGTTATAATGAGCCAATGCGTTCAATGATTTTCACGCAGAAACCTAGAAAAGATTTGACGAGGAAAAAGCTTTTGCAGAAAGCATTTCTTAACGTCAAAGTACTAAAGATACGGAAAGGTAGCATATTGTCAACATGACTTATATCTTTACATTAAAAGTAGGTTCCTTCCGGAGGCTGAACCAGCTTCCGGTTATGTGGAGCTGCCATCTCTTTCTTCAGCTGTGTCAGTATGTCTTCCATTGTGTACTCTCTCTGCCAGTTAGCAAGAAGCCCGAACTTTTTTGGTTCAACCTGCACCAAGAGATATCATAAACAATCACTTCAAATGCTTCGGCCTGGATAACGTCCAGCATACAATTCTAGAATGTATTGTGAGATGAAAAAATTTATGGTACAGTTGCTGATACTTGAAAAAACAGCCAGGAAAAATTGTGTTTTTCCTTTACTTACAAGTCAAACTAGCACCCAGCCAAAATGAATGGAGCTTTTGTCTCCTTTTTGAACGAAAATGGGGAGGGGGATGATTCACGGCATGAAAGTTGAACATCTACTTTACTTTTACAATTCTATTATTTACATAGCATAAAATGCTACAGAAATTTTCCCTGAGGAAAACTACACACCATTAGAATGCATTAAAATTGTGTTCATACCACTCCAGTCTCATGGTTTACGCAATTCATGTTGATCCGAGAATGAAAACGAACACCAGGGGGCTTCTCTGGATAGTCTTTGTCACAAAATAGTTTCAACTGATATATACGGCCTTCATGGACAGACTAGCAAGGAAAAAGAGTTTAATCATCACAAATTGAATTACACAATAAATCAGTAAAAATCAACAATGTAAGAAAAGTAATATTTACAAGCATACAACTTGAAACAACACATTTGATGATCCTCCAAAACACTAATATGGATAAAAACTTGGCAACAAAGGACTACACGTGACAAAGATTCTATATTTTATGACACATAGGAACCAGGCCAGTTCACTAGCACCAAAGCCAACTTGAAGAACTTGGCAGAAAAATGTGCAAGAACCATGTGATGTTTTTACATGTACGTGAGAACAATAGATTAAAGCAACACCACCAAGTCCCACACCCAAAAGAATCTGCAGCACATGATGAGTATGCAGTATTTGTGAAGACAAGCATCAAGAACTTGAATGATTTGAGCCACATCTATGCAAAGTACATAATATTCTTGCAATTTTTTGCAACAAAATAGCAGTAGTGCAATGAACATATATATTTACCACAACCATACAACTCCAAAATTCAGGCCTTCATTACAATATGTAAGAAACACAGCATCGGCAATATTAAAGGCCCACAAAATAAAGAAAGCATGCACATGGAAAAACAACCTTAGCCGTAGCCCATAACACACAATACAAACTATAGTATTAATAAGATAATTCGGCAATGTACATGCTGAGGCTAAGATCCTTGCACAAATATTAGTATGATGCACTGTAACCTGCAACCTAATAATAGTTCAAGCTCAAAGAACATCAGAAATTTGCAGTGAGAATATAAGATGATTGAATACTTACATTATGAGGACCTATTATCGTGCCAGTCCAGGATCGCATGTAAATATCATCCCCATCATCCATTCCATAACTTACGGTCCCATCACCAATTCCCTTTTCTCCACGTTCAAGCTCTTCGAGCAATCTGAAATTTCGAGGAACTGCAGGGGAGAAGACTTTAGTTTCAACATTTTTCCTGGTATCATGCAATTCACTTGTCCCGTAACAGGTAAAGGCACAGAGGCACAAAGGAATAAGTTGATAGGTAAATAATAATCAGAAATAACAGACCAAATTATATTCATATGAAGTAGTACTGAAAGATAAAACATGTTATTCTTGACTACCTTGATCATGGGGCTCACTCAAAACAAGCCAGTAAGAGACAAGGCAAATTGAATAGACACATGACCGAAGTCAGGATCTAAATCCATGGGATCCAGAACTAGTGGAGAATAGGAAGACAAAGGGGGATAGTATATTAAAATGCAATACACAAACATTCGGAGGGGATGGCTATGGCTAGTCACTGAGCATCTAATAGTGCGGCGACATGTTTAAGTCCATAGTATTTCAAATTTTTCACACCAGAATGCTATTCATTCACCTTAGATGAAGCATCTACTTCCCTAAACCGCCAACGTAAACCTTGAGCGAGCAACCGCAAGCCTAAGGATACACACTCCTCTCAATCTTCCTTGCTCCTACTCTCAATCTTCGTTTACAATTCTCTTATTTTGTGAATTTTTTTATTTTCATAACATGTACACCGACGCTACCATTTATTAATAGATTAACCAAAACCCCAGGTAAAACTAAAAACAATGACTTCAAATCATGCCACTGAATCAGAAAAAAGGAATCGCCACAATTCGATCAAGCACCGCCAAACAATCATCAGATGACACACAAAGTACCAAAAACAAATACAAAACAGATGACTTGAGCTCGATCAAAATCAAACCTCAGATAAAAGTGCAGAAACACACAGATCCAGTTACTAATTAGATCACGCAGACAGTAAAACACAGTACTCAGACAAAAACTGATTAAAACGGTGAAAAATTCAGCAAAAGAAAAAAGAGAGCATAAATTGCAGAATTGGATGAGAGGAGAGGAAGAGTGGTTACCGACAACACTAGATCCTCCTGAGCCGAGCGTCATGGATTACAGAAACAGATCGATTCGATCGGAGAGAGAGGGGTAGGAAGAGGGATGAGGCGGAGCAGAAAAGAAGAAGAATCTGTAGGGGAGGAAACTGAACGCGATGATGATGATTAATAAATAAAGACAACAATAGAGAGTATACGGTCACAATACACTCTTCCTCAAATTACCAATCACACCCTACTTTTTCAACCTTTTCACTTTTCCGCCCTATTTCTCCATTATTCAATTGTGAGGTAGGATTAACACCCACTTTGTTCTTAGTGCAAGTGGAACATAATAGGTACTATAGTTTTGCCATCGAGCATATTTCATTCTTGTAACTTGTAACCCCGCGGGTCAAGTTCAATGGTCACCCGTGCCCTACCGGGCCGGAAATTCCGGAAAAACCCGCCATCCACTAAAAACACGGTGAAAACTGCTAAAAAACCAGGTTAACCCGGTTTGAACGTTTGGTTATTTATGTTTGAGATTGCGCATTTGAATAGTTATAATATTCAAGCTTCGTCTAATCTATCAGTGTATGACATTTATAGATGGTTCACCATTCATGATTGTAATTATAATGTTTCAATTTCTTTGCTACTATCATTATATTGGATTATAGTGATATTAATCTATCATTATTCATTTAAAGGTGATATTAATCTATCATTATTCATTTAAAGGTGAAAAATTAACAAGTAATAGTTTAAATATATTAAATATTATTATTATTATTATTATTATTATTATTATTATTATTATTATTATTATTATTATTATTATTATTATTATTATTATTATTATTATTATTATTATT
>JAYMSL010000372.1:0-25702 GCA_036897195.1 Plantago coronopus
ATAACTTTTTGACGAAAAAATGTTTGAATGCAGGTACCGTAGAGTCCCCAACAATGCTCACGCATAGGTACATAATGCATAAGATGTTATACCTTCATCTGTTGCAGAGACTCTAAAAAAAAGTTAGATAGCTTATGCAGTAACTCGTCTATATGTGATAAAAAGATCAGGAACACATAAGCACATAAGCCCTTATATACCTGTTTATGCCATGTGCATAATGAACAAGCATCAATGATGTTATTCTTATCGTCTAATGTGGCACCAACACTCATTTTGTGTTTTCTCATATCATTTGGTGTGCCATTGTCACTCATATTGACTTATGTTTTTTGCCTTGTTTTGTTTTTCGAGTGATGGGAGTTTGAGGAATATATAGGTACGAAATCACCTAACCGCATTTAATTTTGCAAGATCGTTTTCCTAAAATTTCTATATAACGCGGATTGCATCGTTCCAAAACATGCAAACGCCTTAAACGTGTTTGTCTTCATAAAATGAGTGAGTTGGTAGGTGTTCGTTTGGACGTTGTAGCTCAATTTATCTGGTCTACAGGTTGGGGAGTTTGGGACACATCATTGCAATATCTATGTCACAGGGCGCTGACAGCCCCGGTAGTTCTTTACGCTAGTCTACTTCCCTCGATCAGAGGTTGACTCGTATAAAGGAGGAGTTGTCCATGACGAAGGCTCAGTTAGCAACTCAGATGGAGCAAATGGCCACCCAAGCTAAGCAGCTCGCAGCCCAGCAGGAGCAGATGGCAGCTAGTCTTCAGCCACCCGGTCCTTCTTCTTCTTAGTTATACTTATACCAGATCAGTTTGTTCACTTTGTTAGCTACATTTCACATTTATGTATTACAATATTATGAATTCATCCATTTTTAATTATATTCGGGATTTTTCAACTATATTGAATTTAAATGTCTGATATATTCAATATTCAGAACATGTAAAATAAAAACAAAAACAAAATTCAATTTTTTTCTTTACTTTAGTGACGGATAAATAGTTCGTTGGTAAAAAAAAAAAGAAATTTCCATATTTAGTCCCACATAGCAAAGGAAAGTAAACAATTACTCCCTCTGCCCCCTTCTAAGATTCATATTTGTCTTTGAGTCAATAAAATAAATGAGTGATTATTTTTTATTAGAATATTGATAGTATATGTGAAAAATAAATATATTCATTGTTACTGAGGTAATTAAATTTTGAATATTTATTGTTGTTAATGTAAATAGTATAAACAAAAATAGAAACAGAAAATTTTAAAAATAACATTAAAAATAATAAAAAATAACAAAATGATAAACTTACCCGGGTAAAAAGGATATATTTTAAAAGCGTATAAAAACCAGCTTACTTAAGATATAGTATCAACACAAATAAAATAAGATATGAACTAAGAAGTATCCACATCTAATTAAGGTAATTAATATCTGCATACATAATCCTCCTTATAAAAGGAAACAATTAACATTATATAAACCAGCCAGCTTAATTACTTAACCTCCCAGCTTACTGCAAACAAAGAACATACTGTCTATCAAGAATCAATCAACCATGGAAGACTCACACAGATACTCCCTTCACCTCACAAACGGCGCCTTCAAAACTCCACCCTACCGCTCCAAATCCCTCAGTAAGATCTCCAAACGCCTCTCCGTCGTCTTCCGCTTCAAAACCACCACCCGCGTCGTCCTCACCAACGCCTACTCCTCCTCCGTTCTCACCCAAACCCAACGCCAAGTCACCAGGAGAATTCTCACTATGGGTCGTCTTTCCAAATTTACCACTTCCGACATTCATGTTTTGTGCAAGAACATCGAAAAAGAGTTCCGCGAGCTGTGCATACCAGAGACGGACCGTGTTGAAATGACCAAGAAAGTAGTGGACAAGGCAACGAGCATGCTCGCGAATTTTAGTAAGGGGCGTAACTGTTCGGTTCTCACTGTAAAGGTGCATCACGAGCACGACAGGATTTATTCCGAAAGCGTTTCTCTAATGGTTCCTGCTACTGACGAGTCGATCAAGAACTTGGAGAAGGAGGAAGTAGTGGAAGATAAGTGCTGCTCGATTTGTTACGATGAGATGGCGGCTGGCTCTGTGGCTGCGAAGATGCCTTGCTCGCACGCGTTCCATGGCGAATGCATCCAGAAGTGGCTGAAGACGAGTCGGTACTGCCCGTTGTGCCGTTATCAGATGCCTACTGATCAAGATTCTTTCTTATGATGTGCGTTCAAGATCCGTTAATTCTTTGTAGATTGTTGTAATTCGTTTTATTGAATTAAATTGATTATGGATTCGAACGTTCAATTTGCAGTGGTTTGTTTAGAGTGTAGATCAGTGTTCTTGATTTTCATGTTATTTTCGTGTTACTAGCTAGAACTGTCTTTAATGTATTTTACGTGCGAATGGCGCCTGTGCAAGAAAACGATATGAGAACGTTGATCGGAATTGGTAAGAAGGTTGATAAGAACATTGATCGGAATTCGTTACAAGGTTGATCGGAGTTCGTAAGAACGTTTCCTGAGCATCAGGAAGCCAATTTGATATAATAACGCTGATCGGAGTTCGTAAATACAAAACAATAACTTCACTCCAGTAATAAATAATACGAAATTTGAGTACCATTGGTGTTTATGTGGTAATTCGCCAGAAAATCGGAATTTGTTCAGTTCAGATTCATTCAAGTCAATTCAATTTATAGTTGAAATTTATATTTCAAATGAGTTCAGTCCAGTTCAGATCTATTCCGTTCAGTTCGGAGATTTTCATACCAATTGAACACCGTCTTTAGAATCTTTGTACTACTACAACCTGAAAACCTGAAACATGAGCAAATGCACGTTGTATTTTGCTTTATTGCAGTAAAATACCAACTCCAAATTCCAATGAATATTCGGTATACATTTTCTAGAGAAGTAGATTAGCAACCGAAGCATCGCAGCTCCAACCCAACTTCTCGAACCATATATAACGGATAGGAAATCGCTCTTAGCCTCGGGTGCAGGTACCCTGCCAGATATGAAGAGTATACTGTATTAGGAATTGAGCATTAATTTTCGAAAAATAACGATGAATAATGGTAAGGTGCAGGGCTGCCCTGCCAGATACGAAGTACAGTATGTTAGAAATTGAGCATAATTTTTCGGAGAATATAGATGAACAGCAAGTAACCGTACCTATTTGGCAATATCTTGCATGCATTCCTTTATGAAAGGTAAAACAGCTGACACTAATTCATTTTGATGTTTAGTGTAACAATGATCAGCTCCTTCTACAATTTGTAATCTGTGGTTTGGTATTATCTTGTCGAATTCCACCGCGTCTGTTACTGGTATGATTTCATCAACCGAACCGTGCACTGTCAGGACCCTAGATACAGAGATACTTGATCAATTAGTGCTACTCTTACTGTAATTGCTCGGTTGCTCCCCATGTGCGAAGTAGAAATAGATAAATATATCAGAAAAGGTAAAAGCAAACTTACTTGCATTTATTGTCGATTGAAAGGCATGCTTCATGCACGTTCGTATTGAGTCGCTCCATCATGCTTTCCTCAGTAACTCGGTAATCCACTTCTCCTATAATAAGAGAAGAAACCATAGGGTATTTCTTATGTAGTTCTCAAGCAGTTACTATAAAATTAGGGCAAGAAGTATCGGGCACAAAATTTCTCTCACGCCAACCTTAGTCTACTTTCATATATTCTGATTTATGTTAGACGTAATGCCAACTGCAAGAAGGGGCAATCAATAGCCTAGCTGAAAATCGACATACTTGTAAAACAGGACTGTTGTTTAAGATATACTGATATGTAACTTAAAGGAATAACAAAAGGAACTTTATCTTTTCGTTTCATGTGCGCACTATATCGGGCTCGAGGCAGATCCCCCACTGCCACACACACTATATACACCCCTATAGTGCAATTCTCAGGAACATACAACTTCAGGTAAAAGCAATCATTACCATTTCTATTTTTTATATCAATGTAACCATCCTTCTTGAGTGTTTCCAAGAAACCTTTTCCAACACGTTCCTCGATGCCTTTCTTCAAATCATATCGACCAGAGAGATTTACCACAGCATCTATATCATGATATTTAGAAGCATACAGGAGAACAATATCTCCGCCTGCAGTATGCGTAGAAGAAGATAACTATTAGCATATTTGACGAGCTCAACTAGAATAGTATGTTTGGCCACGAAACTATAGTCTACATAATGTAAGGCAAAGGAATTCGGCATTCAGGTTTCTGGAATGTCAAACAATAATTCCACCTTTACTATGTCCAATGACTGCTACTGTTGGACGGTTTTCTGACTTGAAGTGTTCAACCACAGATCTCAGGTCCTCAACCTCGGCAGAGTAGTTACCATAATGAAAACTACCTTCACTTTCGCTGCAAAAACAATTGATAATGATGAACCAAATCATGGCAAAAAACCTAATTTGAGTTTTCCGGAAGTAGGAAGTATATCTATATATTCTGAGAACTAGTAGTGGCATCTCATTCTGGGAAGAGGACGTAATTTTCTCCAGGACACTTTAAAGTTCAAACTTCAAACTCATTAACTTTTCATCAAAAGTTTGAAATCAATGTTGACAGACTATTATCTTCATGTCGTGAAAAAATAATGCAAGAAGAAGTCTACATGAGATGTCAGCAGAACTAACCCGTTTCCAGAAAAGTCAAAGCGGAATGCAGTGATTCCTTCATTGGATAGGCAAGTGGTAAGGTTAGCAATGGTTCTGTCCTGCTGGAAATTGAAAGTTGATAAATATGGTCCTAAAAGAATAGATACAAAACTTGCAACAAGCTGTCATTGAGTTGTCAACAGAACACGAAATTTTGCACGCTCACTCCATCCTTAATCGGGAAGTGTTCAACTTCATGAGAGGCTTTCTTGGACACAATTACACCACCCACCCACCCATTTTCAACCAAAAAACAGAAAAAAGAAACACAATTTCGTCAAGATTAAATTAAACTGTTATATAGAAACTCTAAGCAAGGTAGCTATGAATAGCTCACTAAATACACTGGAAAACCATTTACACATTTTTATGTTAATTGATACAACTACAACCAAGTGAACATGAAACACATGACGTCCAGTGAAAGCAACACAAGGAACAGAATATGAAAGAAAACTCAACAATATGAGCTTTTAGATTTAGAGAAATTATTACTACTTCAAACATCTAGTTGACTGGTATTCAACTGAAGTGGAAATCAAGATCAAGTTCTTATGAGGAAGCATCATATTTTTCCGTATAAGAGGGGAAAAAGTTAAGAAAATCGTTGCCATTTGACATGCAACTAAGATATGAATAAACATTTAGTAACTCTTATTTTGAACAGAAGTATATCCAAAAGGAAATCACCTTTGAAGATCTGAAACCATGACAAACTACGACAAGTTCCTGTGTTCCAGCTTCATGGAGCAGCCCTACAAGATTTTCACCTCTCTTGTTTTGAATTGTTAGCTTCTGCATGTCTGTTGAAAAATATTGTAACTAATATGCATCAGCAACATCCGAGGGTAAAAGTCATTCTAGTATTAATGCAAAACTATCTTCGGTTTTAGTAATCTGAGAGTAAATATTGCACATGAACAGGACTACAAGCAGATTATGTACGCTTTTACAACAGCTTAGAAAGAGAAAAACAATAGTGATAGTAAGCTACTATGAAATACATAATATGGCAAGGTGAAGTTACACGAGGATCAGATAAAGAAGATGAAGTCAACAAGTTCAATCATAATCGATATACCAGAACAGGTCGACCAATTTGTATGTTCATAGAAATTACTAACCTACTCAACTATCTTTGAAGAGGAAGAAATGGTAAATGTCAGTCATAAATCATCTGACCTTGTGTTTTGTACTTTTGTTAAAACTTAAAACCTCAATTGATGTGGAAATCAAAACATCATCTAACTAGCATCATACATCCTGAAGTCTGATAAAAGTCATTCTGAGAACCAACAAAAGAGCCCGATACTTTTGGTGGCAAGTATGAGTTCATGATAATTCACAAAGAAACACTCCTTTCTTCATGGATGCATAGTTGCATACCCCTAAATTCTATCCCAATTGCTTTATTTACCTCAACATCAATTCTTAACACAATTTCAAACAACACTGACAAACATTCCTTTTCAACTAATCCAAGAATCGCACTAAGGCTATGCTAAGGTGACCACATCAGCTACATTACCATTTTACCAATACAAGTATCTTACGTGAAGTCGTGAACGCATAGCTAAGTACTAATTGATAATATAGCTGACATGAAATTTTACCCCAGCTAGCTTATTAAAAATTAAGCTACCTCATCAGTTTTGTATGTTACATTTCTATCATTTACTACCTACCTTACCATCTAATTCGCTAAACTAAAACTACAACTGAATCATCTAACCTATAATCTTATCAACTCGATGTGCTAAGCATAGCCAAGTAACGCGAGTAGCTTTTCAACTACTCCAAGAATCATATTAAGGCTATGCTAAGGTGACCACATCAGCTACATTACCATTTTACCAATACAAGTATCTTACATGAAGTCGTGAACGCATAGCCAAGTACTAATTGATAATCCAGCTGACATGAAATTTTACCCCAGCTAGCTTATTGAAAAAAAAGCTAACATATCCGTTTTTTATGTTACAATTTTATCAAATACTACCTACCTTACCATCTAATTCGCTAAACTAAACTACATTCGAACCACCTACCCGATAATCTTATCAACTCGATGTGCCAAACATAGCTAAGTACTGTAATTGATAATCTAGCTGACATGCAATTTTACACAAACTAGCTTATTAAAAATAAGCCAACTCATCAGTTTTTTATGTTACATTTCGATCAAATACTACCTAGCTTACCATCTAATTCGCTAAACTAAAACCACATTCGAACCATCTACTCGATAATCTTATCAACTGGATGTGCCAAACATAGCCAAGTAACGCAAGTAGCTAGCTACTCGTTATTCACTTCAACACAAATCACATCAACATCTCCTAATGGATATGGCTATTAAAATACCTTTCTACCAACTGATAGTATTAATTAAACTTACAGAAATCAAACAGGATGACTCAATCGCGGAGGAAAATTCAAAATCTACCAGATCGTAAGCATATTGGAGCTCAGAAGTCAATTGTTAACTGAAAACAATGTTATCTTTCAACGTCACTTGAAGCAGTAAACATCAATAATTCAGGTGATGATTTTCATGAAAAGTAAGTTTCACTGACCTGATTTTTGAGCTAGAACGAGATTCCTCTTTCCTCGGATGAAGCTCTGATTCCGTGAAGAAGAAAGGTGTGGTGGAGTGATATGGGCGAGATGTAATACTGACATAGTGTACTATTCCATCTGCCAATTGGTACAGAACATTTACTAAATTAATTGTTTATTTTATTATTATTTTTCGAGTAATGTCCCGTAAACATTACGATTGACATTCGGTTGAAGTTTAAAGTTATTGAGATTTATTAATTCAGTAATATAAACTGGAGTATTGAAGATACAAAAAGAGGTATTTACTCAATACCAGAGATGTTTATTATTGTACCATTGAATTAGGAGTTTAATTTAGATCCCTAAGGCTCTGTTCTTTTCAACTTAAATTTGTACTTCACTTAAGTTCTGTTCAGTTCAGTTCAGTTCAGTTTCGAAAATCTCAGTTGAAAAGAACAGAGTCTAAGAGCATTCACATCAGTTTCCTTATAAAACATCACTTAAAACTTCCCCTAACTCTCTCCCTATAAAATCTTACACACGTCTTCAGTAATTAAATAAAATCAGATTCACTATTTTATATATAAAATTCAAAAAACAATCAATCTGTTTAGAAAAAAAAAAACACTGGAAATTTTTTAGGGGATTCTTAAATCTTTGCATGTGGAAAGAATCCCCTAAATTTTTCCTGCGGGATCATCAAATTTAGGGAATCTGCTGCATTGCGTTTTTTTCACTTTTTCACGATTTTGTGCTAATATTTAGGCACGTAATCCATTTTAGGTGAACAGTGAACTGATGTGAATGCTCTAAAGCTTTGTTCGTTTCAACTGAAGTTCAGATCTATTCAGTTAAGCTCAGATTTGGTTAATTCAAATTTATACTTCACCTTCAGATTCATTCAGATCAGTTACGAAATCTTCAACTGAAAATAACAGAGCCTAACTCAATATCGAACCCTCTTTACATATTTAACAATTGCCAAATTGGAGGTATAATTCAAAATTTCGAAGAAATTAAATATATAACTAAACTATTTCGGTGGTCTAGTTCAAAACGAAAAATGACTCGAATTCTATATTTTTTTCATACTTTATACACAAGAAAAATACATCTCTTTATTTTAAAGCGTCATCATTTTAGTTTTAAAGTATACAAATTTTCTTTAAAATATCGATCCCTTTGTTTTTATTGTGTAACATGTATTAGAGATTTTATCTTTTTTATTTATGTATATGCTTAATGACGAAGCGCATTAATAGTACTGATTTTATTGTAGCCGTTTATATAGTTGGGAAAGGGTTGTGTTTGGTTTTGGATTGGTTAGATATGATTTGGTTTTAAAATGGTTAGATTTTGAAGTGTGCTTTATAGTTTCAAGATGATTTTTTTAGATTGGATCAGACAGGATTAGATTTCAGATGTTCTTCTTTGTATCGGATTTTGATAGATCTCAAAATGGTTTGCTGAAGTAATCAAACAGAAACACTATCTTGATTATTGCCAAATCAATTAGTAAAAGGCTTAACAATGCCAGTTTGGCCTAGTGTTATTCTTTTTGCCTTCCAGTTTTTGGCCTCCCTTCTTAGTTCTTATTTATAAATGTCTTAAGATACGATGGTTTAATAAAATATTAATAGAGAAGTAATCTGAAATAGTAATCAGAGTTGAGTTGAGAAAATAAATGTTTAAAATTGACATTAGAATAAAATACTCCCTCCGTTCCACAAAACTTTAACCAGTTTCCATTTCCGAACGTCCCACAAAACTTTACCCATTACCAAATAAGGAAGCTACCCCACACACTAAAACATTATTTTAATATCAATACACTTCTTTATCACCACACATTCTAAAAAATTAACCTACCCCACTTACTTTTTCATTTTTTACTCCATTACTTTAACTCATTTTCTTAAACATGTTATTTGAGTTAAAAACATGTATTGAGTTTTTTAATGTTGAGAATTGGGTAAACCAGTAAAGAGAAGGTGTTTAATGGAGTTAAGTTAAGTTAGAGCTAAACAAACTCAAACTTAGAGCTAATAGCCTTATAGTTGGAACTTGGGAGGGATTTGTTTGAAGCCGAAGTGATGGAAACTTTTTCTTTTTCTTTAAATAATCAAACTATTACAAAGTAATTTTATATTTTATAAACTGCAACTTATAACTATATATATAACTTTCACTAGTGAGTAGTGACCATATTATAAATGCAACTCCAGTAAGCCATCTCGTACACCAACTTCTGCTAAGCCATTGCAACTCCAACTTCCGGTAGCCCGCTAAACCATCTTATGGTTTATAATAACATGCAGGCAAGTCTCCGATGTTACCCCGTTTTATAACTCGAGGCGGAGACCCGGCATTACCCCATTTTATGACTGCAAAAAGAAGTGGAAAAAGTTGACGGAAACATTAGATGATTGAAGAGCAAAGAGTAGCAACGCCATGCCTCTGCAAATTTGTCAATGCTGAATTTCGAGTGCATCTGATTAGTACCAATTAATGCAAGTTGGGAAAAAAAACATGAAGTCCAAAGAATCAGCTTAGCATACATGGTTCACAGACAAAATCAGGTTAGAATCATCAGATAGAACGTATAAAAGAAAATTCAAATCATCATCATATTATAAAATGAAGCCCCAAAACCAGTATCCAAGACTACAAAACTAAACTATGAGTATGCCTTGAGATTCTATCAGTAGAATCGAAAGCCAACCAAGCATGTACTTCAGCCAAGTCACAAGGCATCTCTTAAAGTTCAACCTCTCACGGGAGAAAAAAAGAATAATTTTAAGGATAAGAGTAACATCCAGGGGAAGCTACTTAAGATACATAAATATTTTATAGTAATTCAAAACTCGTCGATAGCTGATAAGGTATCCACCACACTGTTCCAGTTCCAACACATGATGACGCCACAACAATATCAAACACAGCCACAATAATCACATCACATCAATCAAACACTTATTGCTGCTTGCATTCAGGAGGTCTCTCACCGTCTCCAGTAGGTACTCTTCCACCCTTCTGCAATAGATAGATAGAATATCAGCTTCCTGAAATAATTCTAAATGCAAAATACGGAAAAAGATCTAATGACAATGTTACACACCTTTCTGCCAACTGATGCCTGCAAATGAAGAAAGACATAAACACACCAAGTCAGAACCATTCAGTAGAGATTTTTAATAGAAAGAAACGATATTGAGAATTTAAAATGTAGTAATTGACTAACCTTCTTTCTGGCCTTGCCCTCATCTTCATCATCGTCCTCATCGTCATCATCATCCTCGTCCTCGTCCTCGTCATCTTCGTCCTCTTCTTCATCATCTTCGTCAAGGTCCTCATCATCTTCGTCATCAAGATCTCCGAAGTCATCCTCAGCAGCCTCTCCTGTGTACCATGAAACTGCATGGGGAATGATCTTGTCGCGAATGGTTGACCTACAAGAGAAAATTTCACATTCTATAAGATAATTGCATAGACACATTTCTACAGCTGAGAAACTAAATGGGCACTAAACAACTAACCCAATGTCATAGTCTTGTTCCATGAGATTCTGAAGCTCTTCAGCCTGTTAAACAATTAAAACAATTATTAATATTCCATATTATATGACGGGCAAACTCTAGCATAGATTAGACAATGCTTACAGCATCTTCATCAATGTCATCGTCCTCCTCAGGAACTTGGGGTGGACTGAAGAAGTTGAAAAAGCTTTCACATTGTTCAGTTTTGGTGATGGGCTTAGCATTCTTTGAGCCCTTCTTAGGCTTCTTTTTGAGAATCTTCTGGGTCAAACATTTTCCTGGGAGCCATTCAATCTCAGTCCTGCATAGCAAGCATATAGTTAGTAAAGCACTTTCAGAAAGGGAATATAACATTGTAAACACAACAATGGGAAATTAACATTACCCAATTGCCTTCTCCAAGATAGGCTCTTCTTCATCAATCATGTGATAAGTTTTTGTCAGGACAGTATTCTTGAAAAATGGATTAGCATTGAACTGGAACTCCAACGCAAAGCCCTTGGGACTTTCCACTCTGTACCACTTGATTTCTTTCAGGTACTTCAGAGCCTCTTCATCCCGCTCAGAAATCTGGCTCCCAAAAGAACATGAATGACAACAATTAATTGACATGGAAAAGAAACAGTACAATACAAACTAATGAAAGTAAGATATTATTCTTTTACAGACAAGTTACCTCTTCAGCAAGCACTTCATTGTTCTTCATAGCATTGAGCCAGAAATCAGGCACTCCCTTCTCTGCAAGGGTAATGAACATTTAATATTTGGACTCCAATATTTGTAACTAAAATCTCTAGACAACAACAAAAGGCACTCACCTTCTGTTGCCATGTCATCAGTAGCACCCTCGGGTTCAGTAACACCATTCACTATTTCAAACCTCTGCATTCAGCATAAATGAATATTTAAGCATATGAAATGCAAGAAAACTAATTTAGTCACATTACTGTTAGGTACTTCAATGCAACACTACAACCCTGCTGACCTTGGTATACAGTGGTGAATAGAGCTTTTGGTACTTGGCCTCGAGTGCAGCCCTCTCCTCGAAAAACTTAGCCTCCAACTCATCATGTTGGGCCTGGAATATTCAGATAGATAAATTCAGTCTTAAATCTAAGTTGCAACAGGGTATCTCAAGTTAAATTAGTAGAGCATCGATCCTAAGAATTTATCAAGTACTTCGGCTGGGAGCTAGTTTATCATCCAATACAAATCTCCAGAACATCACAACTCTATTTACCGACAACCAAAATTTCAACAGCTGAAGTTGCCAAAGAAACAACCAAACCTAAGAAATGACGACTTCTCCCCGATCAAAACAGCTAGCTAGCAACTAAGAAATGAATACCTAACCCGAATTAAACATGCCTCACAGCCTCAGACATGAAAATCAACAACAAATCATCATGCAATTCCAATACAAGAAGCTAAAACAACATATATTATCAATCGAGCAGCTAAGAGAACTTGAACACACCTGAACCTCCTTCAGAAACTCGACACGCTTCCTAACAACAGGTGTCAGGTTCTCCAGCACATCGGAGTGCTTGCCAGCAAGATCCTGAAGCTTATTCTGCAACAATCACAAAACACAAATAAATTCAGCTTTCTCAATTCAAACCGCACCTCCCTCTTAACCAAAAAGCTAACCAAAAAAAAAAAATTCACACGCACCTTCAGAGCATTAACCAAGCCAGCTTTGTCCTCGGCGTTCAAAGCTACAGAAACAAATCAAACAAAGCTCAGCTCAGCTCAAAACGAACCAAAAAAAAAAACTGAGCAATTGAGTTTTACGCTAGGGTTTAAGGAAACGGCGGTTTATGCTTACCAGCACCGAGATCAGCGACGTTGAAGGTCTCCTTGTTGTTGCTGCTCATTTTCGCAAGGGGCGTGAAAAAACCCAGGCAAAAACCCTAATTCGGATGAGGAGAAGTAGATAGAGTGAAAGTGCAGAGAGAGAGTTATACGTTGCTTGGCTTGTTTCTCCAAAAACCTAGAATCTGAAAGCTACTTATAAGGCCGAATAGGCCGTGTTTGGAAATTTCAGTTTCCCCAATTTTCAATTTTTTACCTTTTTTCTCAGTATAGTTTTCTTGGGCCTTTGACTGACTTTTCACTGTTAACTCAATTTTTTGCCTTTTTTTTCAATTTTCTTAATCCAAAATTGTTTTTCTTCCTTTTCTTCCCTCTTTTCAAAATTTGAAAAAAGTTTCATGAAAGGTAAAAAAAACTAAGCGATTTTTTTCAAAAATGTGCTATAGAAACAAGTTTCTAGAAGGTGTGGATTTTGTTTTCAAAAAATGGGAAAGAGTGTTTGCTAGTTGTATCGCGAATTGTTCTGGAGATCATATAAATGAATTGGTTGATTTAATGAAATGCAATTATATATAATTGATGGAATAAATTAAATAATGTATATATGTAAACAAAATGGATAATGTAAATTAATTAAACAGTAAAACAGTTTCCAGAGTATGTTATTAGACAAAAAGTTTGTTTGTTAATTGCAACGTAGATTTATTCAGATGATCGTAGGTGGATAGGTTGATAAAGCGATGATAAAATCAAATTCAATTAAATGAATCGATGAATGCAGATACATGGGTTAAATGAAACAATATATTGATAAATTGATTGGAACAAAATAATAATTGAAATAGTTATCGTATTTTACCTCCAATAACCATTGATTGTTTACTAATTGTAACGTAGATTTATTCAGAAGATCGTAGGTGGATAGGTTGGTAAAGCGATGATACAATCAAATTAATGAAATGAATCGATGAATGCAGACATGGGCGAGATGAAACGGTAGGTTAAACTATACATTGATTGGAACAAACAATAACCATTGCATCAGTTGTTGCATTTTACCTCCGATATATGACGCCGACGGAGAACATTGAGCAATCAAGGTTTCTGCCTATTTTTTTGGCTCTATCTTAATCTCATCCGCAATTAGGGTTTTTGCCTGAGTGCTGCTACGGCGCGAGGTACATGACTGCGACAAAACCTAGACATTTCATATGAATATAATTGCTTTCTCCCCGAGTCGGTATGTATATTGTCATTTTATAGGGCACTCAATATGTGAATGGGCCTTGAAACGCTTTAACCAACAATTACGGATGCGTTCAACTTTAGATATTGATTAATGCAATACCAAATAAAATAGCATTATATAAGACTAATTTGCAATTTAAGTTGTAGAATATGTACGTAAGTCAAGAGTACTATTTTGGATATGGATATGCTGGCCCAACACCTCTAATTTGGGTTTTAAAATGTTAAATCGTTTGGGTTGAGCACAACGAGCAAGCCCAAATTCTGCAAGAGTATATCAACTCTCTTTAGTCGACCCGAACCAATTCACCAGGGGTGACATCAAACCAAAAGTCCGGTTCTTTTATAGTCTTAGTAACTCGTTATCAGTTACAACTCCTAATTGCTCACGACTCTTCGTTGCTCCCGAGTATCTCAAAGAAATTGAGTAACATTCTTATATGTTAACTATTCAACATGTAATGTATAGTTAGTATATAGAGTCTTCAACAAACATGACTACCAATTTTGATCGGGAAAGGTAGATAAATACCAGCCAAACCCTTTGACTTAGAACTACACACAACATTCATCACTTGACATTTATCACGTAATACCATCCAAAAGAAACAGTTATAATCACCCATCTCCTTTAAGTTATCTTTATTTCACCTTTTAGCAAACAATTCATCAATCCAACTGCTTTATCTACTTATCGACATAGAGTTCATTGATAGACATCGCTCAACCTCTGATAGCTTATAAGGTTATGGAGCTAACGGAGTTGTTGAACCATACATATGAAGCTCGCAGAGACTAAGGCTATGCCAACTCATTTATTTGCATTTCCTTGTTTTCGTTCTGGAGATAACACAACTGTTGAACCATATATCCGAAGCTCACATAGACTAAGGCTGTGTTAACTCACATTTATTTGAATTTACTAACTTAAGCGTCGGAGTCCCTTCGATTGACACCGCACCAGTGTCACCTTGGTACCTCATGTCTCTAGCTCTGTTGCTTGTTGCCTCGCAGGTCGCTAGTGCCCCCTTATTCATATAAACTAGTGATTGTAGATTTCTGAGTGTCCACAGTGTTTCCATCGCATCCCGTGACGAACTTTTCACAAATTGTGAAGCGAATGAACTTCACAAATTAATAGCCTCCATATAAACATCAATGTACATACACCAACAAGGCTATGATGTCCTATGATCGACAACATAATATCTCTAGAGAGACTAAACCTATAACACGACTTAGGAGTACATTTCAATAATGATATTCAAGTTCTACTCTCCCATGCCAGCCTACATCTTTCTCAAAGTGCCAACAATTATGCCATAATGAAACTCCTTAAAGTTTATGAGATTTGAAAGAAGCCAAAAAGCCATTCTCCATGTTCATTCACGAGTAGACTGCAAATAGCAACACTAGACATAATCAAGTACGGATTGACATCCATTTGTAACTTGACATAGTTCAAAGGCGAGCCTCTCCAGACCGTAACCTGCTGCTGCAAGATCTCAAAAACTTTAGTGTTAATTTAAGATAAGTAAAATAAGTGGGATCTAAAATAATTAAATAAATAAATCGGAAGTAAAGAAAAATAAACGTAATTTTTTTGGGAAACAAGTTTTTTTAGTGAACTTTTTAGCTATTAAGTATTTTAAAAATAAAATAAAAAAGATTGCATTTTACAAGACTGACTAAAAGAAATACATACTATTATCACCTTATCGGAATTAAATTGACGTAAACTAAATATTTTACTCCACAGTCCAAATCTCCACACCAAACAAGGCCTTGCAATATTCCAAATGTGAAAGGAAAACCATTTAAAAATTCATACGGTCGTACAAAAATTAACGTGCGAAATCAAATTTTACTCCGCCTATTTCAGCTCGGCCCAACCACACAAAACGGCGGCGGCGTAAGTGCTCCGATGACTCAGGCGATTATTAATTAGGATCCAAATCCACCATTATCAAACCACTTATCCGAATTTGAAACCATTCAATTCACATGGGGAACTCAGCGCAGCTGAAAAACCTAGCCTCACAACCACCGTCCCGCTCTTTCTCTCCCTACCGGCGTCGGCCACTCCGGAGTCGGACACTCCACACTCTCGTGCAGATTCTATCTCATTGCCCCTTCGAAGGTAACACCTATGAGTTTCGCTTTTCAGTAATTTACAGATACTGAGTTTTGTCGTGCCTCAACGGTTTCTTGAATGTATGTTCTCTAATCTCTGTAAATTAGGTTGTGAATGGATGTTAGAAGATAAATTAGCTGTAGTACGAACTTCTATCGAGGATGTGAATAGAAGTTATAAGCTATCGAGGATGTGAATAGAAGTTAAGAGCCGAAATCAGCTGTAATACGTGATTATATCGGGTATGCGAATCGAAGCTATAAGCTAAAATCAGCTGCAATGCTTCCTTCTAGTATGTGAATAAAAGCTAAAAGGTAAAAGCTAAAATCAGCTGTAATACTGCTTCTATCGAGGATATGAATAGGAGTTAAGAGCTGAAAGTAGCTGTAATGCATACTTCTATTGGTTTGCTATGTGATTATCGCTATGCAATTAAGCTGTCCAGGTGCTAGATTGTTGTCTCTAGGTGCTAGCTTTGTGTATTGCGTTTCTGTTATCTGAATTTAGGATGTGAGTAGAAGGGCTAAACCAATTGCGATGTGTTTTTTGTGAATTTAGTATCTGATATGAACGATGTAAAATGTGTTTCTTAGGTGCTAGCTTGCTAATGGGCTCTCAGGTGTCGCCTTGGCGTTGCACTGCTGCCTTGGCTCTGGACACCCCAACCTTGTTATTGAATAACTACAGGTTGGAGCTAGGCAGAGACAATGTGAAGTTTTTTGCCATTTGTTTTGTGGAATAATTTATCCTTACAGCGATCTCAATTCGAATTTAATTGCCTGTATGCAGAAACTTCAGATTATTGCGAAGTGATCAAATGAAGTAGAATCAGGTAAACCTGAATATGGTGGGTGTGTTTCCAAATTACGTTAAAAAAGAAAAACAGTGTAAACTGAATAGGGTGTGTTTCTAAATGATGTAAAAACAGTATAAAGTGAATAAGCTGGCAAGATCAGCTAAGTAGGTGATTGTTTAAAGCTGATTCTAGCAGTAATTTAAGTTGTCTGAAGCTGCACTTTTTCTTTAAAAAAAACAGTGTTAACTTTCTATAATCACTCCGCAATAGGCTCTAACATTTTTTTTGGTTGAAAATACCTCACAATGTCTTCGACTCTTCGTAGCTCTTTTACCTGGTCTTTTTTTCGAGTTTAAAGCTATGTTGCTGATATATTATCTGCATTGTTTTTTATTCTGTTTTATTCTTTCCATTTCCTAAGGTGAGAATGGTGCTTCGGTTGGGCAAACTAGGGAAGGTGTTGGTACTGAAATTAGAGGAGTGGCTGAACAAATTGGAAAGTGCAATCATGACCAGGTGAAGCCAGTCGAGCAGTTGGATGCAATACCTAATCACAAGGAGCTGGAAGCTGATCTAGTTAGAGAAACTGATGCTGATAAGAGTAAAGAGAGTAATGGTTGTCAAAATGGAGGTTTCGAGGTTGGACAACCATCATCATCAGGATTGAGTCGAGAACACTTAGTAATGGAAAACACGGAAGAGGTGGCTGGAGAAAATCTTATTGTTGCCAAGGACTCCTTGATGGAAGAGAACGGGGCTGATGACTCTGCTGAGATGATCAAGGAGCTTGAAGATGTAAATGGTATTCTTGGTTTTCAAACAGATGGCTTTAGCTCAATGTTTGACCTTGAGACGGAGAAGGAATTTACTGTTCAGGACCTGTGTGAAGTCCTGAACTCTTCTTTTGATGATGATATGAATCTCCAGTCATCAAAAGTTGGAGAGAATAATAAAGATGCTGGATCTATTTTGGACTGTAATAAAATAGTAGGTTTCGAGCATGACTTGCAGTTTAAGGAGTTGGAATTGGAGAAACTAATATCTAGTCCTCGTGTGATGGGCTCAAATTGTCAGGTTGAAGATGAAGAAATTGAAGAAGGGGAAATTTGTGGGGATGCTGGCAGTGTTGATGCCTTTATAAATGAATTATCTGTTGATGCAGCGTCTCCAGGGGATAAATCTACAGAATTGGCTCATAGTTCCAAGGATAATCTTAATAAACAAGTGCTGATATGTAATAGTGGAGAGAGAGGTCATTGGAGGGATACCGTGCCAAATTTCTCAATCTTCAATACATCAGCTAGTGACGGTGGCTTTAAAAGGGCAGAACTCAGAGAACCTGTTACGCAAATGCAAGATAGTACTGCTCAAAATGTTCTATGTCATAGTAATAAGATGGCTAAAAGATCAAGCCCTGCAGAACCTTGTTTGGAGAAATCTCCGTCCACGAGTAATCTTCCAGAGAATGATGCTGAAGATCTAACTACTGTTGCCATGATTCAGGTATGAAGTATGAACTGTATTTGTATCTATCCTTGGCTGGTACTATGATAGAATTAATGTTGGCTAGAATATCCCTTTACATATTGATTTAATTTATCTGTCCACGTTAAATTCAATTTTACGGTACGGCATGCGCAAAGTTTCTTTCAAGTTCCATTTCTCTGTTCTTCGTATCCGCTCAGAGTAGTGTACTGTGTAATTCTTGTAGGATGGTGATGTCAACAAAAAGAAAAGAAAGAAGGGTCCCTTGACCAAGGAAAGAAAAGCTAAGAAAAAGGTACGCTCATGAATGTCTAATTGAGCAGTAATTCACAATCTTTATTTGGATGCAGTAATTTATAGAGATCCCTAATTTATATTCATTTTATAGTTACCCTCACTTAGAAGATTGAGTTGCTTTTGGTTTTTACATTCAGAGTTGAAGTCTGTTCCCGTGCTCATACTGCCTTCCATTTTTTCTAACTCGTGTTATATTGCAGAAAAAAGAAAGGATAAAGCGAGCAGAAAACAACAGAAAACTTGGTATTAATCGATTGAAGCTGCCAGTTTCAAAGCCAAAAACACCAAAGCCCTGCCGCCACTATCTACATGGAAGATGCCATGAGGTTTGCAGTTTTAACTCAATCTTGCTTTGCTGCATAAGGCTTGGATTATTTGCTAGTCAGTCACTTTTAGCATTTGAAGAAATAAGTACATGAATAATTGCTTGAAGCCTTGAAATGTATCTAATGTTGTGCATCTTTGTTTTTACAGGCGGAGAACTGCAAATTCTCACATGATGTCATTCCTTTAACAAAGTCTAAGGTATGCTTTTGGCTTATATGTCTTGGTCTGTGTATTGTTATAGGGAGTAATGGTTTTGACTTGAAGAGTTCTTTAGCTGTTCCACTTTTGTGCTAAGTTGTCCTTTCTTTAACTAGACGATTATGGTTATTTAAATAGAAAAGGATGCACTGAACTTAAAGGTGGTTGATTAATACAAATTATACCTTGCTGCATTTAATTTTTCTGAAAGATAATATAATGTATTAAAAGTGGGGAGAATACATGGGTAGTGTATTACAACAGCTTAGACAGATAAGAAACTAAACTACTCGAATCAGGCAAAGGATTAAGCACACAATAACCTTGCTGCATTCTAAACTATCCTCAACCATTAAGTACAGGTCATTGTGCAAGTCTGGGGAGGGGTGGGAGGGGAGGTAACTGATATGTGATTCATCACCCTAAGGGTAAGGGGTAGCGGCTGGGAGTTCTTGCACGTAATAAATACTATACTTAGCTATCAAGTTAAAGTGCATTGAAATCTCTAATAAGGAAAAAATGGAAAAGAAAGAAACAGGTCCATGGAAGTATGGAACAACTGGCAGTAGAAGTCAATATTCTTGAGATACTTAGAAATATTTGTGTACACTGTATAATCTGCTCCCTGATTTCACCGTCATATATTACTCGTGTTCTTTGATGGGTCCTTATTTTATGCTGAAACTTTTCAATGTGTTGCAGCCGTGCTCTTATTTTGCTCGTCAGTCTTGCATGAAAGGAGATGACTGCCCGTTTGACCATGTGCTCTCTAAGTACCCGTGTGACAACTATGCAACAAAAGGTTTTTGCAGCAGAGGTTCTGACTGTTTGTTTTCACACACGGTACTGTGCAATTCTCAATTAAGTTACTCTGAGGAATTACCACATGCTATGTTTTGTAGTCTAAACTCTAAATGCTTTCTTCAGTGGCAAGTATAGTTTAATCTCTGACACCTGTGTTTTTATTGTCTCAGATTCAGGCCAACCAAGTTTCCATCACAACACCAAGTAACTCGAGTCTTGTGTTGAATTTGCAGCAGCAGAGAGTGCCAGAAAACAAAAGATCTCATATGATATCGGATGCACCCCAGCCTTGTATTAAATTAACATCTCCCACGAATAATTCAAATTCTAGCAAGAATGCAGATAACCGTGATTTATTTCATCGGAGGGTGGATGCTAAATTCTCGTCTGGTGGGTCCGGCTCTGATAGGAAAGCAGAAAAGCTTTCGCAACCTGCAAGGACTGCAAAGCATGCACCCAAGGGTGTTAGCTTCCTATTGCAGGGGGAAATGCCAGCCAGTGACCCCAGCAAGAAGATACAAGATGGTTCATCTTCAAATGTTGGTGGTGGTGGTGCAGTTGTTCATGAGAAAATCCTTAGTGGGCCAGTCAGCAATAGCGGTACCAAGACCAATGGCATGTCTGTGGTAGAGGTCCCAAAGAAACCACGGGGAATAAATTTTCTCTCTTTCACCCAAAAGTCTTCACTGGATGAGACGAGCTCCAAGACATTGTCAAACTTGTTTACAAATGTTCATAATGGTAAGGGAAAGCCATCTCATTTGCTAGCAGATACAGCATCTCATTTGCCTGATAGTGGCAAAAGTGTTCTAGCCAGTAAACAGATGAACCTAGATGCAGCAGACCTAGTGCAAAGCTGGAATAAAGGGGCAAATAATACCCCTCAATCAAGTGTTCCCGGGCCTGTAAATAATACGTTTCCTGGAGAAACTCAGTCTTATAATTTGGTCAATCAAAGAATATCCAGTTCGTTGAGGATTTCACCCCTTTCAAATACATCAGGCTTGGTGCAGAAGGCTGTCCAGTCAACATTGGCATTTGCAGCAAAGTTCGAATCCAACATCAAGTTGGACAACAGTGGGGTAAGGTAGATTCTCCGAAGGTCAGGCAAAAATCAGTTCAATGAAGTTCTTCATGATGTTCATATTGCTCTCAACTAGTGAAGATCTTTCCCCTCTCAATTCAACTTGGGGTTTAATTGTTCTAGCCCCTAGAAATTGGAGGCAGCATGTTGTTCAAGATATGCTTATTCATTGAGAGTGAGTGCATCAACAATGACACATCAATTTTGCAGAATGATCATATAAATGAATATGAGGCTCGAGGCCATCGAAATGGTTGGGGGCTTCTGCCAAATATAGGCAATGCCTGAAGGTGTGGGATTGGCATTATCCTTGTTTATGTGTCTTGGCGTTTATCTTCCAGTGGAAGTGATGGATGACATCATCTCTGCTCGTAGCCATGCTTAAGAACTTAGAAGAAAGTAGCGCTGAATGATGATTTACTCCATATGTGAATCAGTAATTTTCCGGTCTAGGCAGCGTTTGGGGCATCTGTTGAGGTTCTTAATACACTAGATAGATGTAATCACGCAGTCGCATATCACTATCACAAGTTGTATACATCTCTTGGATCCAGAAAATCAGTTGACTTTGATTTGTACAGTTAGCACATAAGAGAGCTGAGTTGCGTTTAATGAAAGGTGGTTGCAGACGTTGCTATGTCACAAATACGAGCAGTTTGATGTTACACTCTTAACAGTTAAACCATCTAATTTTGGAAATGAGCTAGCTCGATAATTTTGAACAGTAATGGATGGATGTCGTTGTGTAATAGTGTTCCATCCTTCTCTTTAATCATTTAAGGTCAATAGCTCCAACATTGGTTGCTAGTTTTATGTGTAAAATTCGTTTTGAAGCTGTATAGAAGTGATTAAATGCAATTGACTCTTCTCCATCATCAGTTTCTATTAAATCTTTTCTACATATTTCAAAGTTTAACGTTTAGGTTCAGTACTCAGTAGTATTCACTTCAGCTACATTTAGTTCGATGTAGATGATTTCAGGTAAGTTGAACGAAGCTACAGATCATCACTTCACTTGAAAATAATTGTTCATAACCTCCATCAAAAATTCCAATTTGAGTTGATGCAGGACAGACAGGTGGATAAACAAAGAGCAAACCACAAAAAAGGATAAGAGAAAAACTGAGAAAAGACGGATTTGGTTGTGGGTCACACGGAAGTTTGTAGAAAACGAAGGGACTCATAACCCAGTGGGACCCAACAGTAGACCCCACCAAAGATGATAGC
The DNA here is from genome assembly GCA_036897195.1 of Plantago coronopus. Taxonomy (NCBI): domain Eukaryota; kingdom Viridiplantae; phylum Streptophyta; class Magnoliopsida; order Lamiales; family Plantaginaceae; genus Plantago; species Plantago coronopus. The sequence continues at coordinate 22,217 of JAYMSL010000372.1, forward strand.
TCAGATTGTGTGACTTGGACTCACAAAACCTCTACAAATGGCAAATCCTACTGTAGCGGTTCACTTCTCTTTTTCATCCTTTTGGCCACATTTTCGACAGCACACCATTTCCATTTCCCTTTTCTCTCTGCATGACCGCTTTACTTTCCTCTCTCTCTCCTCAATACTCTCCCACTAACACTCACAACAGTACTATAGTAGAAACGAACGAAACAGTACGAAAATGGCGGAAAATGGAGTGAAGTCGATGGTGAAGGACGAGCCGGTGGTGTTTCTCGACGAGGATTTGGAGATCACGGACGGCGGTGCGTGGTGCGTGCCGAAGCCGATAGAAGGTTTGAGAGACAACGGACCGCCGCCCTTCCTGAAGAAGACGTTTGAGATGGTGGATGATCCGGTCACGGATGAGATCATCTCGTGGAGTCAGGCGAATAATAGCTTCGTCGTTTGGGATCCGCATCGGTTTTCCACGGATTTGCTGCCGAAGCACTTTAAGCATAATAATTTCTCCAGCTTTGTGAGGCAGCTGAATACTTATGTAAGCTGTGGTTCTGAGTTACTGTTAATTACTGTTGTTGTTTCTGTAGTAGAGTAGTGGTACTCGCTTGTTTGATTTGGATTTGGTGACCTGCAAAAGCACTTTCAGCATGTTATTTTTTCTAGCTTTGTTCGTCAGCTGAATACTTATGTGAGCTGTGGTTCTGAGTTATTGTTAGTTACTGTTGTTGCTTCTGTGGTAGAGTAGTAGTACTAATTTGTTTCATTTGGATTTTTGTGGTTTGTACTTTGTGGTATGGGTTTGTTTAGTGATAGTTTTAGTCCAGTGCTAGTTGAATTTTAGAAGACTGATAGGTTCAAATCTTCGTTGAGCACTTCAAGTGTTAGTGTTAGTTTCAGACTTCAGAGTCCGTGGAGTCAGGCTAATAATAGTTTCGTTGTTTGGGATTGGGATCCGCACCGGTTTTCGACGGATTTGTTGCTTAAAGCACTTTAAGCATAGTAATTTCTCCTGCTCTGTTCGTCAGCTGGATACTTATGTAAGCTGTGGTTATTGGTTATTTGTGTCTGTCACTTACTGTTGTTTGTGTAGTCGATTAGTAGTGCTGGTTTGTTTGATAAAGATTTTTGTGGTTTTGTTTGTGGTTTTGTTTGTGGTGTGGAGTTTGTTTAGTGTTGGTTGAATTTTGCTGTGATGGTTTATTTGGTGAGGTGTTGTTAGCTGTGGTTTTGTTTGTGTTTTAGGAAATGGATTAGTTCAGTCTAATTTTGGCATATGGATTTTATTTGGTGTTAGATCCTTGATTATTGGATGAATTTAGTCTGGTTTAAGAATCTCGAAGCGATTCAGCTTGAAACAGAGTTCGAAATTGTTGCCTTTGTCTGAGGATTGGTGAAATCCTGCTAGTTTTATGCATACAGGGAAATTTGCATTTGACCTGAGTACAGGTCGAAGTTGCACATAAACCGAATCAAATACTGTTTACCTTTTGGTGCAAAGAAGATTAGGCCTGTATTCGGGATGTTTGTATAATTTCGTTGAGATCCTTCACTAGTGAAATCACACCCTTAGTGTTAAAGAGGTTTGCATGTATCTACTAAGCCTTAGTAGAGAGTTTATCTTTGTCGTTTGCTATTTGGCAAATATTCTGGATCTTCTGATTTTGGTATTAGTTGGGTAACTCGAGTCTTGTTTTGCTGTCACATAATATGCTTACTGTTGTTTTGGATTTGATGTTCCACACAGAGGTTCAGGAAGATTGACTCAGACAGATGGGAGTTTGCCAACGAAGTTTTCCAGAGGGGGAAGAAGCATTTGCTGAGGCATATAAAAAGGAGAAAGCAAACTCCTCAAATGCAAGGAGCTGCTGCTGGAGCACAGTCTTGGATGGAGCCGATCAAACACGGGGTGGATTCGGAGCTCGAAAAACTGAGGGCTGATCATGTCAAATTGAGAGCTGAAGTTGCAAAGCTAAAGCAGCAACAGGAGAGCACTGAGCACTATCTGTCATCTTTAACAAACCGAATACATAGCAATGAACTGACGCAAAAGAATATGGTTGCTTTCATGATGAAATGCTTCACTAATCCCTCATTCCTGCAGCATTTTGTTGATAAAGTGAAAAGGAAGAAGGAGCTGGACAGTGGAGGAATGGCGAAAAGAAGGAAGTTGGTAGCTCCTGATATTGACCAGTGTGGATCGGCAGTAGAGAAAACTGCTAGTACTAGTAGTATTGGTGATCAGGAAGAGCAAGCCACTGTCCAGTCCGAAATCAGGACACTGTTTAATTCTGATGAATTGGAAAGCCCTGGGGTGGAGCAGAAAGTTCATAATTCAGAGGCGAATAGTGTCGATGTTTTCTCTGAGAGTTATGTGCTGTGGGAGAAACTCATGGAGGATGACATGATCTACGATGAAGATGTGGAGACTAGAGAGGGCAGACAGCCTGATATTGTGCTGGAATTGGAGAGTTTGATTGCTAAACCTGGAGAATGTGGTATGCAGATGAGAGGTTCTGTGGAGCAATTCAAGTGTCCACCACCAACTGCCTGAGCTTACCGGCATGATCAGTCGGAGCCATGGGGTCAAGACAAAAACAAAATAATGAAGAAAGAATGGGCAAGGGGTGAAGACAAAAACGAAATAATGAAGATTGTGAAATGAACTGGGGGATGCAATTTTGATTGCTTCCGGAAGCAAGCTGGTGAAGAACAACGGGCTGGATGGATGCCCGGATCTGTCTATACACATAGCATAGGTTGCTAGGTTCTAATTGCTGCTTGTTTAAGTCTTCTAGTTTTCTCTTCCAACTCTTCTGTTAGCATTTAAATTTAGTACTTAGTTTATGTATAATAGTTGTGGTTTGCTGATACCGGAAAAGTCTGTGGAGACTGGTGAGCGGACAATGAGAAATGAGAACACGCTCCTTCGTCCCCGCTCTTCCGAAGATTGTGTTGAATTTTGCTCCTTAGCAAGTTACATCTTCCTATGATTATGTTGAATTTTGCTCCTAGCAAGTTACATCTTCCTATGATTACGTTCAGTTTTGCTCCTTAACAAGTTCCATCTTTACCTGTTCCCAGTCCATTCAGATTGCTAAAGTGACACTACCCTGAATGAGCACAATAGAACGGTGTAAAGCAGACAGTGACGGTGAAATAAGGGTTTCACCAAATTTAGGTTGGTGAAATATCAAATTTTCTGATTTTAATGGTAAAATATACGAATTTGAGTCATCCCGCATATTGTTTTTCTTTTTGATACATTTTGCGACAGTGGGACTGGTAGAGACTAGAGGCATCTCTATTACTCGAAAGTTCGAGCACACATCTTGTCACCAACAGATCAACCCAACCCGTCCCCACCAAACAGGTGGAGCATTTTTGCAGCATGGTTTCCCATTCAGCAACTCCCAACTCGTGAGAAAATTCAATGCAAAATCTGGTTTCTGGATTTGTATGCATAATCACCATACAGAAATAAGGTTG
>JAYMSL010000373.1:0-25650 GCA_036897195.1 Plantago coronopus
GGCAAGCTTTCTTAGCTCCAGTTGATCTATCGTAATGTCGAGACGCCCGCGCCAACATCGGCTCTTTCTTAGCTCCAGTCCAGTTAGTCTCTCTTCCTCCCTAGCTCCTAATCGCATGTAGTCTCTTTATATTTTCTTTCTCTTTGGCTTGTCTTTCTAGGCGAGTGATTGAAATTAAACTCAGATTTTACGTTTGCTTCCTGTCTCCGAATGGAGCAGCTTTCTTTTTTCTTACTGACCCCGGTTTTTCGTATCCGCTTTCTAGGAGGTAGTCAATGGCTATGTTGTGAAAGAGCATAATTGCTGGTCAATGGCTATGGGTATAATTGGAGATCTCTTCTTGTGTAGGAAATGGTCAAGATTTGGGTGTTTGATAAGGAGGTTAGTTAATCTGGAATGGATATATTGATGATGATATGATATAGTATTTTGCTTACATACATTCAACCAAAAATGGCATCTTTGTCCTCTTTCTCCCGCATTAGTATTGCCGCAACTGATCACAAAACTGTTTCTTGGACAGCTTCTGTCACAAGTCATATTCTTAGTTTGATTTTTGTTGATTGTTCAGTTGTCGGAGTTATAGCATTTTGTGTTGAATTGTTGAGTAATTTGATTTACTGTCTTTGATCAAGTTAAAGTTTGTATCTTTTTGTAGATCTTTTTAGATCAGCGTATGGGTTCTTATTTTGATGATTGAGTATTCAGTTTTTGGACAATAGTGTTTTCAGTTGAACTGATGAGGAATGTGATTTACTCTTTGTGAGCTAGTCCAAGTCTGTGTCTTTTTTTGCAGAGTATATGGTTTATTAGTTTGATAGGTGTTTAGCATAAAGTTCTTGACATAGTATTCTTGGATCGGTTGATAAATAATGTGATCTGTATGGTACTAAAATCTTTAGTTAACTGTTGATCTTGACAAATATGTTTCAGGGTGAAGTGTGGCAATATACATGACTGCCATCTTATTCAAGTGTAATGACAGTATGAGGAAACAAACAGCTCTAGGGGAAATTTCTTTAAAAAGGTTAGGATCTCTCGGTCGTGCGTCTTCTATTTGAAGTGTAATTAAGGTTCTTTGGATCCTGCCTTACTCAGTTTTAGGATATAGATATGTCTGTGTATGTCCTTTTTTATTCTCTGCTCCCTTCTCTAAGTTTGAGACCTCAGCCACTATAATTACTGAGATTACTCAGTCACTTTGGATTCTGCCTTACTCGATTTCTTCAAACGTTTTTATTGATTAAAATTTTAACACAAAAATTGTATATCTACATTATTCAGTCATTGCATATCATAATGGATCCTGGGTTTTCCAATCTAAAAGTTACTAAGATTTTGAAATTTCTCTAACACTGAAAGTGAAGCATAGAAACTTAAATCAACTAATCACATATATCAATGTACATACACTTTATATCAGAACAAATAAAGATTGTATATATAGAGTACTGAACCATCAAAAATCAGCTAGAAGGTTGGCATGTAATTTTAAACAGATCTCATACATCATACATAATAACATTGAAAACTGCAGAGGAAGTAAGAAAGGGACATACCAAGAAATCTCCAATTGGCCTTCAATGTTTTCAAGCTTAAACCTACTCCATTGGTAAGTTGATATGCAATGAAGTAAATAATGTTAGTATGCTGCAAACAGACTGCATGAACACTGTAAATGAAAAACATTAATTTCCAACACACAATAAGATTACCTGGAAATTGAAGAGGCTGCAGAGGATAGTTGTACAGAAAATTAGGTCTGAATGTGTATGTATAAAAATGAAAATGAAAAGTTTGAAAATGGATACTATACTTATTTTCTATGAAATATATTGCATATGTGAATACCATCAGCAAAAAAAAGTATCCATTTTAAGTGTGAATACCATATGCAATATATTTCATAGAAAATAAGTATAGTATGTACAAAAATGAAAATGAAAAGTTTGAAAACATGATACCCAAAAGCGCTTGTAGCCGAGTGGTGGTTAGCTGAGACATTCCTGATCCGAGAGGTTATGGGTTCGATCCCCGATGTGGGTGATATTTCCTCAATATTGAGGCTTGGAGAGTATTTCGTTAATTATTAGATAGAAATATGTAAAAACGATTGTAATTGTAATAGTATATTTCAAAAAAAAAAAATAATAATAACAAAATGGAAAGTTTAATAACAAATTATCCCGGGTAAATTACATAGGACTAGGAGGATGAGTTGGGTTCAAATTGCGGCCCAATTGATGAATAAATGGGCCAGGTTTAACGACACTCCCCTGAACCAAAACATAACCAAAACCGTCTTGCCCTAATTGAGTCACCAAACCAAACCACTCTCTGTCTCCGTTCCCGCCGATTATGTTGGCGGAGGAGCTTAATCGACGTTAGCTCCTTGGACTTGAAGCTTGCCTTGCTTTTAACTCCGATCAATTCATTATGAATCTCATTTGTTTCATTTTATTAGCAACAGCAGTCAACTCACCTTGAAATGCTGAACCTTTCTACTCTCAGTTCTAAATCTATATCTAGCTATAACCAGATTTATCTATCCATTTTGTTTTTGTCTGGGCATTCCTTATCTTTTTATGATTGGATTTTGTTATGGATTCGAAATGCCGCATATTGTCTGTTCTACTAGCTAGAACGAGATTTGATCAATCTATGTGTTTATTTGAATTCGTGTTAGCTGGATGTTTCCCTTAGGCAGAAAAGGGTTGTTTTTGTCTTTCTGTTTTGATATTTTGAATTTGTTGTAGACTGGAAATGATGGCATAAAAGTAAAAGGTCTGAGCAGGAAACCTGGTTGGTAGCCATGGGATAGGGGCTTGAAAACACAATGAATTAGGAAGAGGGCCCCTGTTGGTTGTCAAGATTTACATTCCAACATTCGCAACCTCTTCGATAGAAAAACAGCCTAGCTTAAGCTAGGTTGGGGGCTGTAAGATAAAGGCGTGATAGCATTCTAGTATTGAATGCCAATCGATCTAGACTTACAGCCCAACAGTTTTCATGCTTCTATCTCGTGCTTGGATTTAGTTTAGCTATCAACCATCTCCCTGCATTGATCACAGACTCTTGCTGATCCGTTATTATTAATCTCGCTTTTGTAATGCGTGGTATGCATTAGCATGTTCTTACTTTTATTTCAAGGATTTATTGTCTATTTGCTGATATTGTGAGAGATTATTGTTTTGCTAGTATTAGAAAAATCATTGTGGATAATGATGCTTGAATTCTGAGAGCAAAATCATGTGAATTACCATGTAAGGACTAGCCTACAACAAACCCCAAAATAATTAATCCAGCAAGAATCAATTTCTTGTTGGTCTCACTCTCTTTAATTTTGCATCTTTTTTGGTGATTTAAGGCCATGCATTGTATTTATTTATTTATTTATTTTTGTATGTTTTTTATTCTCCCTCGATCTTCACCATGCATGTTATATATAGAAACCTGTTTTGTGTAACATTAAGTGCACGGTGCACCTGATCTGATGTTAAACTAGATCTCTTCGTTTCCAGTGTAACTTACATTTGAGGTTCTAATTAGTTATGTACTTGTACGTTGTATAGGACTATAGGTATTCTTTAACGGGGATCACTTCTTCAATACACCCTTTCTCGGTTTAGGATCGGAGTGAAATTCTTTTGCACTAATTTACCTGTATAATACTCTTAGTGCGTTGATATAGTTTTTGCCGATTCAAGAAAAAAAAAGGGTCTTGCAACTTGCAATGTAGATCGATTCTTGTTTTACTTTTCCCCTTTTTGGCGGATTGGCCATAAGGTGAAGAGAATGGTGGATTCCTTCGAGAGAAGAGTTTGATTTTCGGTGTTGTGTCCCCACGTCTGCATTTTAAGGCATCATGGATTGTGATGGGATTATCATGGATTCTGATGGGATTTTAAGCCATCCATACAAGAAGTTGTTTGCAGCATCGAAAAAAAAAGACAAGAAATCGCTTGCAGCCTCGAAACAAAGAGAAGACTGGATGACATCTGCTTGTAGTCACTCCAGAAATCCCAACAGCTTCAGCGAGAGTACTTCGTTTTCTTCTCAAGGGGCTATGATCACCATGTTCCAGTTAACAATTTTGAAAATGATCCGATTGAGTTTTCAGAATTCCCACCTTTACCAAGTGGAGGTACTACTACTGCTTCATGTCTCATGTCAAACCTTCTTGATAAATTTGTTATGTTTCCCTGATATTACTACAAAGTCAATCCAATATCTTTGTTGCCTGTATGGTGTTTTAATTTGTCATTAGGTCTAATTTCTCGATGCATTTCACGCTATTGATTCCAACGCTTTGCTTATGTATTTATTATTATGCAGCTTTAGAAGCTGATAAAAGGGGTTATGGTAGCTCAGAAAGAAGATGCTGAAGACATTGAGTTTGACATGTCCTTGTTACAAGATCGAGTTTGTGCCAGAACGTGGCTCGGACTTCAAATTTTCCCCATCTCAGGCCTTAACAACGACGCCTCCCATATATTCAGATGCAGAGAGTCGAAGGAAAATAGTGTAAACGGAATGAAACCGTTCAATGGTCTTGAGTCTTGCTCTGACATAAGCCAGGCAGTAGATTATGTTACTGAAGCTAGAAGCGGCCAGGCGAATGGCAACAAAAGAATCCTTGAACCAGCATCGGATACAAACCTGGGATTCAGTCAGGAATGGAATATAAAGAAGGACAATTGTTTCCGAGATTATGGAGTGGATGAAGAAATGATAGCTAAGTCGTTTCTGCCTCAAGATGAGTCGTTACTTGACTCATTTTCTTGCGATGAACTGTTTTCTGGTGGCTTCGATCATTTATCTGAGGTAATTCTTGTACTTGTGATGAACTGACTACATTGTCTAGCTAACTTAATCATGTTGATGGTTTATTTCCAATTTCAATGTAGCTTGTTAATATCTTTCATGGTATGAAGAGTATGGTCGAGCGTAAGGAAATGGAGGCCAATGATTTGAAGCAGAAGTTACTAAAGTGTGAAGTTGAAGCTCAACTTCCCCTTGCAGAAAAGGATTCTGATTTAGAGGAGTTAAGAGAAAAGTTAGAAAATTGAAGACAGAGGCAGTAAAGGCTCATGAGAATCAGCAGGAGGAGAAAAACAAGGCTAATGAGAAAATTAAAGAGTCGAAAGGAAACTTGAAGCTTGTGAGGCTCGTGCCACAAGTGCAGTGGAAGACTATAAGAACTCAGAAGAACTGAAAGTCGAAAAGCACAAGTTTGCATCAAAAGCCTTTTCCCTCCATTGTAAAGATTTAGGCAGGAACTTTGAACAGATTATCTTTGAACGTTCATGGGAAAAGCAAATTATCAGAGTTTATGATACATAATTACAGCTGACAAAAAAGCAAATTATCAGAGCTTGATATTTAGTATATCCATGATCCATCTTCTGATATTGCAGGGAACTAAAACATATATTGATCCAGAAGTGTAACTAGAAGCTTGCTTATCAACCCCTAAGCTTGCGGAATGGAAAGAAGTGTTGTCCTCAACCAAAACTTCACGAACAGGGGTACGGTTCATATCCAAACTCGGTGGACTTTGCGGGGTTAAGCTAGCGCCACTGATAGAAGCACCAAATGTACCAACTGGAACTTGAACCCTATCCCTCTTTATAGAACTTTGTGGGGGTGATGAATCAGACAAGCTAATGGGGATAGGTTCAAATGACATGGGTTTGGAATTCGTTTGGGATGCAGTCCTAACATGCTTTGCACTTCGGAAAAAGCTGGAAATAGTCCTATTACTACTTGTTGGGGTACTAACATGGTTCCCGGTGTGACCTGCCCCCGCAGAATCATCCCCAAATAAATCCCTAATCGTGGAAACAGCTATATTTACAAGGGGGGGTTTAAACATAGCAGCAAAAACCAGCATTGTATCAAAATCATCATCGGACTTAAGTGCGCAATTAGTAAAAGTACCCACATCATACGAGAAACAAAGCTGTAATTTGTGAATATCTGGACACTTACCAACCGCCGCCTGAGCAAGCTCTGTGATGGAAGAGACAGATCTTGCTTGGATGGGGAAAACCTGGCCATTGATTGTAAGGACGAGCACAGCTGCTGATTGTGCAGACGCGGCAGACATTTCCGATATACCGGCTTCGCCTGAGAGAAGGACCGTAGAGGAGGAGATGTGGAAATTTGAATTTTGTCTGAGAAGGAAGCTAATATGAACAGGAAAGGTGGATGGATGGGGTTGCACCACGTCGTCCATCAAGTCACGTGCTGGGCTCCATAAATGAACAAATAAATATCAGGGGCCTAGTTTGCAATTCTGCCTTGCCGTACAACATGTCAGGGCGATTATGTGTGCAAAATGATGGCCATGTGTGTGGCTTGATTGCCAAAATAAAACTTCATTTTATTTGAGCATGTCGCATGCCAATTGAACTGAAGTGTAAAAAACCCTTGAAGTTTGTACTAGCATAAGAGTACCATGTTCACTGTAGCTTGTCAGAAGCCTAACCTGCAGTTCTCAATCTAATAATATAAACAATTGAGGGAAGGAAAGCTTTCTGGTAAGCATTTGGAATGGAAAATGGAGACAATTCAGTGAAGAAAGCTTTTGGGTCTCTATTTGTAAGATTTATAGTTGACTGGGTCTATATTTTTATTTTGCAGTCCAGAGGGTCTCTTAATGTATTTTTCTCATTATAATGAAGTAGTTCATGTTTACGGTTAAATAAGTGATGTTTTTATATGGTCTCTCCCAAACTTTCCTCGTCTAAAAGTTCTAAACATAAATTCATTGAAGAGTTGACTAAAAATTCTAAACACAAATTCAGTGAAGGGTTTACTAAAAATTCATTGAATAACAAGAACTTGATGCATTTGACTTTTGTCAAGTTTTGTTTCCCTCTATTTCATAAAACTTTACTCACTTTTCTTTTTACAAAACTTTACTCGCTACTAAGGTAGTGTTTGATATTGCTGGGAAAAAGCACTTCTTTGCTTTTGGAGGGAAAAAAATAACAGAATTGGAGTGTTTTATTTCACGACTTCTGCTTTTGCTTTTCTTAAAAAAAAAAAAAAAACTTTTGAGAAGCAACCCAAAGGTTGATTTTTATTGCTTAAAGCAATTTAGCCTATTTTTTTTCCTAATTAGCAAACACATGTAACTTTGTCTCAAAATCACTTTTTTATAACTTTAAGCAAAAGCAAGTTAAAAGTAACTTCGAAAATCAATGCCAAACATTCATTCACTAAATACCACAATGCATCATAAAAAAGCACCCTACTCCACTTAATTCTTCATTTATATCATTACTTTATTGTATTTCTATAAAGTGTGCGGGCTAACCATAACCCAAGTGGGTAAGGAGCAACTTCCTACTACCTATGTCCAAAATTTTTTTACCCACTTTCCATTTTTTGGTGTCTCACAAAACTTTACATATTACTTCATTTGTCCCGCCCGAAACTTCTCATTAAGTTTTCGTTGACTACTTTTCGGTTACAAATTACTTCAAGAAAAAGTTGGTGAAAATTATAGAAAAAATATATTCAAATATTATAATTGTAAAACTATTTTAATATAATTTTTGTTCGGCGTGATTTAAAATTTATTTGTGATCGAACAAAAGTAAACAGGAAGCTAGGAGTGGGACGGAGGAAGTACTAAATAAGAAAGATACCCTACATACTAAAACATTATTTTAATATCAATATTACTTATTTATCACCACAAATCACCACAAAATTAACATACCCCAATTAATTTCCCATTTCCACTATTACATAATGGCTTTTTTTAAAGAAAAAAAAAACTGAACACTAACTCTGTAATGTTTTGTTATGTTTTGTTTGATGAGAGTAGTATCTTTAAACATGTTCATGTCATAACATTATTTGGGAGACTGCTGGGTTGTTTAATACTATTATTAATAGTACAAGTATGATTTTGGCTAGGTTCAATTCATATTAAAATATTTCAAATATAAATTTCAACTACACAAACCAGAACTGAATTGGCTTGAATTAAACCAAACATGACTGAAATAAATTAAACATAGTCTTTAACCGTTTAACGGTTTGCTAGTAGGTGCCATTATAACATTGAACTTTTATACAAAAAATTGTTGGTCCGAATACTATATTCACTTGACTCCCAAATAAACTTGAGGTGAGCAGGCACACGCCTATGGACACAGGAATTTGGATAACATGTGAAGTTTACTCAACTCAGGATTATCATTGTGACGACTAATATAAATACAGTTAAACATTAATCCTACAGTAAGAACCGGCAGTACAAGTTAATATACAGAAGAATATAAATACATCATTTCTGTAACAGCTTCTTATGTAGTCCCAAAGATTTAAATTACATTTCATCTTCTTTAATGAATATACTCCATGTGGTTTTTGTAAACAAAAAACAATATAATTATAAGTCAAAAAGAATAATAATTAACAGAAGCCTGGATAAAATTGGGATGAATTCTTAAAACCTGAGAGGTCTTCAATGACTTGCCCAGGTGCCACAAGTGTGTCTTTCTTATTCCAGTCAGTATCGCAACCCCAGACACGGACGGCAAGCCTGCGGCATTTGGGGGATGGTTGCCTTAAATAAGTTTTGTACCAGTCAATAATATCACTCTTTTGAACACCTGTAAGTTCCTGTGCTTCTTTCTCTGACAAGTCAAACATATACCTGTAGCCAAAAATAATATGCACTTAGTTCTCTAATAATGGTAAAACGTGGATCCTGCCATGAAACTGTGGAGCTACTTTAATTTACGAGTCTGAGATGAGATCTCGAGTAACACAAAACGGGGGGTAAAAAGAAAAATTGTGGCCCTCTTAAAACTATTTCAATACAAATGTAACCTGGAACTAAAATGCATTTACCTTTTATCAACTATTTGACCCCATAAACGATTTGTCTCATATTGAAGAGATGGATCTTTCTCACGGAGCTTTGCCAACAAACCATTTTTGTAATTCTCAAAGGAATCATTGTCAAGTGCATTCTGCAATAGCAACAAAGTTTCAGCAAGTAGAATCATTTGCCACAGTTGCATGAAAGCAAGCAAAGAACCAAGTACATAAACAACAGCAATCAGTCAATAGTCAAAGACCACAGAATTTGAAACAAAGGGATGTTGCAAAGCCTACTTCCTGTTTTTACATACAAACTAAATCCGCCAGTGCTTCAATATCTATATCTTATTAAGGTTCTTTTCCTTGGGAAATTTCAAACCCTTAGTTGCATGTTAATTCATCATCAAACTTAAATGAACCAATTCTGAATCATGATCCAATATTTGACAGTATAATTTTAGAACAGTGAGAACTTTCTTTTGCCTTTTAGCTATTTCTTGGAAGTTAGTATATAGAGCACGCCTTTGCAAAAGTCAGTTCAGTTAATTTGTCCTAAAGCACCACGGCTCAAGGTAAACAAGAATTATGCTGACTGAACTAATATAATCTAACTATTGCCGAAAGAAGTATCCTGATAGACAATTATTTTTAGAGGGGGAGAAACATTACAGATGTAACAAAGAACATCAGTAGTCCAATTCAAAAAAATCGACGATTATTTAAGTACATTTTTGGTACTTTATAAGCAAAACAATACATTGAACTGACGAACATTAGCGTGTTAATAAATAACATCATGGATTTTATCAAGAACATCTGTGCATCTCTTTTTAAGTTAAAGAGAGACCGTCTCACAAGTCTTTGTGATGCCGAAAAGATGACTTTAAAGTCAAATGGGAAGTTTCGAGTGGCATGGGGGAAGTAATTAGCAAGGGAAATTAAAGCTTATAGCAAAATAACACAAAAACTGACAGCTGCATCATCATGTTGCAGTAAGAACATTGAATGCTTACCAACAGCTCTTCCAAGCTATTTATGAAGCTTTCAATCCTTCCCTGTAAGTAGATAGGATCGTACTCCGAAGATTGAACCCTGAAACAAAATCCTAATATTCGGTATGTTACACGAGGACTGCAGTCAACAACATAGCCAAGCTGCTCTTTGGTCCTGCATGAAGTTCAAGAATTACGAGTTGTTCAACTTCAAATTGCATGAAGGAGGCAAGATATCAAATTTTCTGCAAATATGGTTGAAAGAGAAACATAAATTGCACGTTTTGAGAGAAGATCATCTGAACACCTGAGTTGATTAAACAAAGGTTCTTCCACGATTTCATCAAACAGGTCACTAAGTGCTTTTAATTTAATCAAGGTCGCCTCTTCTTCTGGTTCAATCTGAAAATAAAGCTGCAAATAGAAGAAGAGGGGACAGCGTGAATATGGTTGTTACTAAGAAATATTAAGAGCGTTCCGACGTAACTTTCCAGATTACCTCTATAACAGAGTTTCTTTCAAGCTTATTTTTCACTTTAACATCTCTGACAAGGTCAGCGCATGAAGAAAGACACATCACTAACTCCTTATGTCTCAATTCAAGTGGAAGCGGCTGTATAGATAAATTGTTTCTGAATACATCTGATATACAAATAGCTTCCTCCTCCAGCAAATTCCCATGGCAAAGGCCTTCGATGTACAGCTGCATACAAACAGATAAAAGTAAATGACAATTCTCTCAGGAAGACCTTGAAATGTAATGGAAAACAACTCTTTCACAAACTACCTCTGATGGTTAAGCATTTAAATTTCTCACTACTTCCCATGTAAATTAAGCACATCATAATGAATTAAGCACACCTCTGATGGTTTAGCACTTATGTTTCGGTTTGGCTAAACAAAATGATAAAGTCTTGAGTAGTTAATCAGTCACATTAATTTTTAAGAAGCTACATAGACTACCTTTTCAAATCAGGTACCTTATGAACATTTACCAAATAGACTTATTATAGTCAAGTCACCTTATATTGGTCAAATAATGTAGAGTCACCATATTAGGTCGCACCAAATACACTAGACAGTTAACCAATAGATATCGGATCCCTAGTGAATTTTCAGTACTCTCTTTGGCACGTCATGTCAAGAAACCACAGCTACAGGTTAACTTTATGGGATTAAAAATATATACAGTACATATAAAAATAGTTTGACAGTTTTCCTGAAATATAAAACCACATTTTTCAATTTTATACTGAAAGTAAGAAGAAAATTACAGGGCAATAGTTACGGTAAAGTACAGCATGGCATAACAAGGAATATTTTCTCTTAAATGTTCGGAGAGATGAAAACATTAATCAAATTAAGCTTCCTGCGGCACATAATTTAGTCACAATCTGTACACAAATGCGTGAGCATAGGTTCACACGAGCAAATGCAAAGTCATAGTCTTCACCACACTTAAAAGGCTCCCTGATACAAACACATACTCCCCTTGCCCTGCTACAAAGTCTGATTCCTTTCCTGAAAGTACAATGCAAAGTTCCCCTTTTCTTTTTAATCAATTTTTGTTCATCAATCAAACCTTGTCCTTTTTTAAAGAATACTCATTATCCATATTCCACTAACCACTATTCTTTTTTATTCACAAAACAATGACAGCCAATATATCATAATATTTTATCTAAATCTCCTAAAATTGTGTGCCCAGTCAAGAGCAATGGGGGGAGTGTGTACAGCTTTACCACACATTATAAACTAATTACTCACTCTTCATTACTCCACATTTCCTACTCAATGGATTACACCTTTATTAGTAACCTTTTATTACTACTTAATCATCATGGTCCATACCAGCACATACATATAATCTGCAAATTTGGAAATGGAAGGTTTTATTTGGACTATAAAAACGGAATATGGGAAGACATTGACATTATGGAGGCACACTATATAGTAGGATTAGTATAAGATTTTACAGTGGCAAAGCATTCATATAAAAGTTGCTGCAATTTTGAAGGTCAAGGCAAATCTATCTACTATCCAGTCGTCAAACGGTCAAAGTCAAGCATCTGAGAAGAATCTTTAAAATAAAGGTAGCAAACAGATTGAAAACCTGTGAAAGAAGATCTGGTATGAATGCCTTCAGATCTGAAAGAGACAGATCATTTAGCGTGGATAACTTCTCATCTGAGTCCCAGAAGTTTTGACATAGAACTTGCAGTCTTAAATACGACGAATGGCTCAGAGGCTTCATATTGGTGTTTCTCAAACTTCTTTCCATATCTTCTTTAATAACCTGTCAGAAACTGATCATGAGCACACATAGAAAAGAATTTTTTACAAATAACGTGAAAAGATTTAAGACGTAACTGTTTCCAGGAAACAATTAACTGATGATTTGGCTATTACTATACTTAAGTTGTTTCTAGCTATTTGTCGGCCACTAATGTAAAATCCAATTTACACAAGCGGAGCCAAATGGAGTTATGGAACAACTCGGCTTATGTGATTGTAACTATAGGTGCATTTAAAGTGCATATTCGGGAAGAAGGGAGAAAACTGCAATTTGGCTGTTCTTACAGAAGCCACATCTCCTTTCTTTTCTTCTTTCTTTCGAATCAAAGTAATTCATACAGGGAAAACAGAGCTTCCCCTTCGAGTCGCAAAATAAACACTACTATAGGTTTTTTGTTGTTGGATTCAGTTACTTTGGGAAGAGGAAAATGGCATACCTTGAAGCGATCGTCCTTCGGGGAGAATGAATTAGCTATAGCCAAGACTTTGGACAGGAGAACTGAGAGCTTATCGTTGAAGCCATAGAGCTTCAACTCTAACTTATCACCATAAAGAGAAATAGAGCTTTCTAACTTTGCCACACTTGCCTGCACAGACATGCAAGTTCTCATTATTGATCCTCGCTTTGCCGATTAATTAAAAGAATAAATAAACACGCGCAAGTTCTCATTTGTAATTTTTTTCTACAGAATTCTATATTTTGTGACCAAAAATAAAAAACAAAAAAGAGTGAAGAAATATCTTTGGTAAGCCTCTAAATTGAAAACCAAGAATACATAGACTAGAGATAGAGAGCACGAAGCAGAAAGCAACCTGATATATAATCTCATTGAGCTCGTCTTTCAGGAGCAATATATATAGTTCAGTCAGCACAGCGTTCCTTAGATTATTGTTTCCTCCTCTCAGTGTTATACGGAAGTACGTATTAGCACGAGGCAGTTTAAAAGTTTTATCAAGCTTGTACCACAGCTTCATATGAGGTTCATCAAGTATAGATTTGGTACAAGGCACAACAGAGCAGTGGTCATTGTCCGCACGTATTGAAAAATCACGTGCAATGAATTCATTTTTGGAAGGCAGATGTAAAGTAGAATCAATCTCAGGAGGATCCTCCCACAATTTCATCAGAGAAGTTGGAATATCTTCCTCCGTATATCTTGTCCCAAACCATGGCTCAGTCTGAGTATCTGTAATTAAGTAGGAGTAGCATATTAAAGTGAATTTTACTTAATTCTAAAATTGCAAAAAAAAAAAATCTCTTGCAACTGTGCTAGAAGTAGAAATGTTGGGCGATCAAATAATCATACCAAAACCAAGACAGGACACGCAATCTGCTTTTCAGGCATATAACTGATTATCTACTATTAGGCCTGACCACAGAAAGCTGAGGGTGACTGAACCATCAAATGCTTAACACTTAAGAGTCCTCGTATGAATGAGGATTCTGAATTCCTTTTATAAAATATGATCTACTATTTTATTTTCACTTTGAAGTACTTTTACTTAACTTTTGATAAAGATCCAATTTGATTTTTTTTTTAAAAAAAGAAGAAGAAAAAACTGACCCTATTTAAGAGAAAGCTTTGTGTACTGAGATAATATGCCAAATAATTTTAACAAGAAAATGTAAATCAAAATAACATTTAAGCAACTACCGAAGTGAGCTAGGATCTGTAAATTTTAAAATCAAAGCTCAAAAGAACAGCATAAAGCTCCTGAGCATTAATGTTTCTGAATTCTGACAAACCATCTTCACCAAATTTATGTCAGATTACACTGAAGTCATGGTTTTCAAATAAAGAAAAGAATTAATGTCAGAAGTTGTCAACAATTACCTAATAAATTTTTTTTAAAAAAATCGAACATCTGAAGCCCATGAATATGATATTAGATATACGCAGAGAATGAAGAATATCTGGAGGGAATGAGTTACCTAGTGACTTGTTAAAAGACTTAGTTAATACATCCACCCGCATGTTTCCAGGTGTGAAGAACTCCATGAGATATTTTATTATCTCTTCATCCCAAACTTCATATGCATAATCACCATATATTACATGCTGTGGAGGATAAACAAGCAAATTTTCTGCGAAACAAATAGCAATGTATTAATAACCACTCACTAGTATATAAGAGGCGCCGAAAGATCTCCAAGGTTGCTCTCATGCGCCAAGAAGGAAAAAAAATAACTAAACAGAATCCAATATATATCAAGTATGGCATAACCAGGATTGGATGTTTGTTCAGAGCTTTTCGGGTTATCACTCTGTTGCTTCAATGGGTCAGCTATTAACCCTTTTCCTTATAGGCATATTAAACGTCCGTCTGTCAGAGTTGTAGTACAATTCCAATGAATTTCCTCATCTTTGTTAGAAAACGTCATATTACCTTTAAAAAAAAAGTGCTTACTAGAAGTCTAGAACAGAGATGAGCCACATCTCCCAATTATTCTTCAAAATTAATATGAGAAGTTTTCAAAATTAAGTGGACTATCAAAAGATAGACTTATCATTTAACCCAAATAATATTTAAAAAATAAAATATTGTGTAAATCATTCCCCAAAATTCTTAACCCTATTGACATAATCTACCCATAGATTTTTTTTATTAAAAAAAGTTAATGGTTTACTGGTTTGCGTCTAACAATGGTGACAAAAGTTGTCTAACTAAGATACCGGAGTTGGTTTATTCCCTGCAACACATTTAGGAGTCACAACCATCTACAACTTCAAAATAAGTGAGCTCGAAGCTCTAGTATATATGTATCTTGGTAATTGAAACAAAGAAACATTTTCGGATTTTTAACAAATTCTGTAATATTCAGTAATAAAGAAATAAACCAAATTTATAAACTAAAAGAGTCTATAATTAATAATTGTGTTCAAACGGTACAAAGACTAATCTCAGGGTTTTCGGTGAAAAGTAAAACATTTTAATCAATATTTATACATTTAGCTTATAAGAAAATAAGAAAATAGGTCACGACATGACTATTCACTAACGCTAACGCCAATTACCTTTGGGCAGACAAATCAAAGGGAAAAAAGAAAAGGGAAAGGAGTTGATTGTGCAAGTTTATATTTATACTTTTAGCCCGCAAGAGGAAGTCTTTGAACCAAACTCAAGAGGACATGAAAATTAACCATGAAACTTGGAAGAAGATAATGAAACTGAATTAAAATACCAGAAAGTTCTGCAGCATAATCATCTTGAGGCTGCTCCTCTGCAAATCTAAACTCCATATTTGCAATATCCTGGAGTTCCTCAAATATCCATTTCTTAGGAGAATCTTTACTTAAAAGTTTGAGATATTGATAGAGGAAGCCTATGATTTCAAATATCTGCACCATACATAGCATAAGTAAGCAGAGCATAAGCACCTCCAAAGATTCAAATTTGTAAACTTAAATTGAAGACCAAGATTGCAAACAGGAGATACATTGAACATCAAACATCCCAAGAGTACAGATACAAAACTAACATTAAACCACATCATGAGCTTACACAGGTAATTAAACACAAAATTTCTGCTAGTCCTTCTAGTAGACATTATGTGTTGTTAATTACTTCACTACTTTGTATAATAGATGTTGGAGATTGCAATACAATGTTTTTAACAATATCAATTAACAAATAAGCCTCCAGAATATAATGAGCTACTCGAACTAGACTAATATTTAACAAGGAGTTAGATTGTCTTTTTACAAGTACTTACTTTTCCCACATATACTAGTGAACTAATCATTTTTTGCATCTTACGAAGGTACCCATGGAAAAAGTAATTGAATAAAGTAATAAACATTCACATGCTAAGATCATCTTCTATATACCACCAAAATCTTAAGGAAGCAAGATCGAACCCGCGTATAAAGTATAAGATTGTGAATTTTAGAGGTTTTTATTATATAAAACAACTTCATTAACACAGGATAATTCCTGATCTTCCTGAGCTGCTAAATTCAGAGCACCAGATTTGAAAAGGCATGTTACAATAGCAGCTGAGAGTCTCTTTAAATTACCTTCTCTAAGCCAGAGTCCGTGAGGTGTATAGACATGCCAAAGACATACGCTACTGAAGAACGATACATCCCTTCATCACCAACACCAGCAGATATGGAAGTAGACCAGCCTTTAGCTTTTAACAAGCAATGCAAACTTCCTTTGCCCTCTGAAATTTAATGATTAAAGCAAACACAGATCAGAACTTTGGAATGGGTCAAGAATAAAAAAGCATACGCAGCAAAAACTGGACCGCTATCCATGCCCGACAAACCAAATATGCAAATTTCTGAGGTAGTCTCCATAGAGAACAGTTAATTTTTCTGGTAACATCTCTTCTGAATATTTTTTGCCAAATGATATCAATATATCATTGAAACAGAATGTTCAGAAGAGTTTCACGAAAACTAAATTACTGAGACAGTACCGATCCATAAGCACACAATTCATTCTTTAAACCACCATGTACTAATGTTGCCTTTCATTGTTTCATTCATATCTAGCAGATAACTACTGTTTATTCTGACTCCACCCAAAGCAATCCCAAATTATGAGCAGACAAAAGGTAAAGAAAAAAGTCACAAACGAAATTCCGGTCAACGCAACTCGTAGTGCATAAGCAGCTTAGCACACACTAAAACATAATCACAAAGCAACTATGTTTCCTACTTATAGGCCAAAAATAAAATAAAATCAGAGAAAAATCAACAATTGAAGCAGAAACACAAAGAGCTCATCATCAATAATGGCAAATGAGCAATACAGCTGAGGCAAACACAAAAAGTTTCCACTCAGTAAGTGATCATTGCCTTCATAACATAAAATTGAGTAACCAAAACAGTACCAGGAACGATCATAAGAGAAGGAATACTTTACCATGTCCAAGGAGATGAGCAAGGTAATCCTCAGCCTTCTTCAAATAATTTTTTCGCATGGAAGGTAGCGTCCATGCCAAATCGAGGACATGAATATCTTTCACTGCCTCTAACCGGTATACTTTGCCACTTTTCCAAATAGGGGTGCCTAATGACATCTCCGGCTTAGCCGCGAGGCCATTCTTGACATTGCTAAATAATTCAAGCACCCAACTTTCAAGGACGTCAAGAGTCTCTGCAGGATTTTAACTTCACATTACGAAATGCGTCTTTCTCTAGTTTCATTTACATAGCAATATATAACAATAAAAAAATGGTCATAAGACAAATAGATTCTTATACAATTATCCACTAGAGCATTTGGAGATTCCTGCTTGAGCTACATGAAATAATTAGTGCCTCCCTTTCTCTATTGTATCACATCTATGTATGTATACATACTGTACTGTGTTATCATCATATATTTCATACCAAAATATTGAGCTCTTTCTAGTATCACAGCCAGTGGTTATCTGTTCCACCAATTGGCTAGATACCAATTAAGAGTATAGCTAGAATGTCGATGGTAAAGGAAAATATCAACTTATATCACATATTATGGTTTACAAACACCAGGACTTTATGATTTAATTTCAATTTGCCAACATTATGTAAAATAAGGGGATCTTTGCACTCTTATACCAGCTTCCTAAAAGAACTATGCGACAAATTGTTTGTTACACGTATGAATACAGACCTGTATTTGAGATTATCCTATGGATAGTAAAGGGAAGATTTAGGTCAGTAACATTTTAATCGCATACTTCCTCCGTCCCCTCCTAGACTTCCCATTCTGCCAATTTGGGTGTCTCCTTTAAAGCTTCCCGTTTCCATTTTTTGTACATACTACTTCCACTAAAAATAATAAATTATATTCAAAAGTAACCCACCCACTAACTTTTCAAACCCACTAACAATTAATATCTCTACTTTTCACATCCACTACCAATATTCTAATTAAAAATAACCCCTTCCTTATTTATTGACCCAAAATTCAAATGGGAAGCTTAGGAGGGGACAGAGGAAGTACTATATATACATCCAGGTTAAGTAAAAAAGTTGGTTCAAAAGAAACTAGAATAGTATGTGTAATATATATCGCATACTTTATTTCGTCATATTATCATCTACAATGAACACATTCCTCTCTTCCACATTCTCCAAGAACCACACTAAATTCTTGCAACATTCGTAAACATAAACAGACTTCCAAATTTGTTATAGCCAACAAAGTATAACAGAATTAGTATAGTGTATGTTAAACATATTAAAACTCACCTCCACCTATTACGACTAGCTTCATCGATCCTCCAAAATAATAATCATTATACAGCTTCAAAATATGATCCCGTAAATTAATTCCTTTGTCTGTAGCATCTGCCAAGCTCTTCTTATTCCCTGAGAAACAAGAACCGATAAATACAAATACGACGCTGATAATACTACATCCATCACCAAGGCTGGTATAGCAACCAAAATATGTAACAGAGTCCAAAACAAAATGTGGTAAACTCACCCCAAAAGAAGCGGTTAAAAGGATGATTAGGGGCAGATGTATAGCACTGAAGCTGCTGAAGGCGGCAAGGGTCATTCTGCAAAACCTGATTAAACTCTGTACCAAATACATGATGAACGAGATCAATAAGCATCATAAATATGGCAATCAAAATGTTATTGCAGGACTTTGTACAGTAGACAATAAGCAACAGAAATGGAAAGATTGAGTAACCTGAGTCAACGGCTAATACCTCCCGCTCCATGGCTTCAGCTTTCACTAATGGTGATATGAAAAATGGGGCAAACCTGAGATACCAGAATCAAAAGTCAGCATATCTTCTTAATATTTCATGACAGCAAGATTACCATAATGAAGGTTGTCAGAAGTCAGAACGCTTACAGTAAAAACATAAAGGTCTGTACCCTATCAAAAGATCAGTATCGTACTTCAAATTTCAATGAAAGCATGCCACAAGGATATCATTTTAATTGTATGCATGCTCTATACATATATACAGCCACGGAGAGAACTCAAAAACCACATATGTTGGCTTCTTTACGTATGTCGTGCATCCACAATAAACTGCCAAGTCAACCTCATCTATGTTTGTCCAGAACATGGCACAATGTATAGCGACAAGAATAGATTATCTTGATGATTCTCTCATAAATAACCACTTATCCAGGATCTCTCCTTCAAACACAACTAATGTATCACCGTTTTTAGTACATAAAAGCATTAGTACATAAAAGCATCTCTGTATTCTAAGTACAATGTTTGTTCCATCATCATATAGTATAGTAAGGCATTCTATATTTCTACCACGATTGCATTCATACATGTATCATCTACACATTATGATCCAGTTACCATATGTTTATTTCACCTTAAATTCAGTTCTGTTAAATTCATATCAGATCAGTTCACGTTTGCTTAGTTGAAATTTAAATTTCAAATAAGTTCAGTTCAGAGATTTTCAGGCGAATCAAACAGAGGTTTGCATAGTTGCTCCAAGTGCTATAAAATTGTGAACATTATTTTGCTTGAAATGGTAATACTAGCACAGGAAATGAAAACTAAAATATCATGTATTAGAATATAGAAGACGAATACATGAGGGTGGGAGAAAGGAACACTCCAACAGGTCTGAATAGAGTCATAAGACACGTAGGAAATTAAATATGAACAAAGACTACTATATAGAGGATGGCGTGCCTCCATTACCATGAAAGAAGTTTATAGGTCTCAACAGAAGCTAATGGAGAGAAAAGATAGAACAGGTGTTTAAGACCCCTTATTTATCAAGGCTGCAAGTGGAAATGATAGCAAGAAGGATAAAGTATGTGATTCTCAATGCAAGCACATTTACTTAAACGTTGAAAATCCAATGTTTCACCTTGTCAAAGCACCCTTAAGAAACTCTCTTTTCACTTCAAAGTGGTAGCATGTATGCTCTGTTTCTGTGTATGCATTTGATGAACCTCCATGCTTCGACAAGTAACTGTCATACTAGAAAAGAAAAGGAGTGAATCTAGCCAGCCAACTTGCTATCTGACATTCATTCTAAAGTAAATTGAGATTAAAGAGGCCTACACAAGCTACAGGTACTCAACAAAAGAATTTCTTAAATTATATAAACTTTATGGTATTAAAACGTTTTTTTTTTTTGGTTCACTTGTCCATTCATTCTTTCATTTAAGAAAGCTATACAATTTCATTAATATTAAACCAGGTTTGTGCCATTGATTTTGTTACATCCAGAAAGGCGAAGTGCTTCCCACCATAGGAAATGTTTTAGAAATCATGTCATACCTCGAGACAAAATGTATAGTGCAAATCAGGTTACCAAACGGGCATTAGTTTATGGTTAAATCAAGAGAACATATTTTTATCCAACACCTGGAAAAAACTTCGACCAATATCAACTTCAGTATGTACATATTTTATCATCACCGTTTCTAAGCTTTCCCTCCATCTGTACAATTTCTATCTACCCCTCTGTACTTCTTAAACTGCCAAACGAATCCAAATTTGGTACACACGAACACAAAAAAGGGCAACAAGTCAAGAACGATACACACGCCTACTATTTTTGGTATTCCACGTAGATGAAAATGTGAGCAAGATTAAAATATTAGAACATGATGGTATCCCAATAATGTTTGATTTATATATTATATATAAAGTGTGAAGAAATTTCTCAGACAAACCTCATTTTCATCGGGGTAATCAGTACTTCCCATGAAAAGCATATGCTCTGCAAAAGAATATCGGATATTGAGCTTAAATTGTCATTAAATATGTTTTACAAACAAGAGACATGTATTTGTGACTCATCACTTATCAGTAATTGTCATTAGTTCTATTAAACGGTTGGTGAAATCTACTAGATTACCACAAAGAAAGAAAAAAAACAAAACTTGTAGTATGTTTTGTTAGCACCTATTATTTCTTGTAGGATTCCTAGTTACTGTTTTTGGAACTGGCCAAGGAATGAAAGTGCAATTTTATAGCAACATGTCTCATGTAATGAAAACTACAATCTTCACTCTAAAACGAAAGGTCACTGATAGCCAGAACAAGTACGGCCGGACCGTCTAATTGTACAGAAATTACCTTATTGGAAATATAGGAGAAATGAAATCAACATATAAATAAATATAAGTACAATTGCTTCTTTGAATACTTGATCCTTGAATACTCAATAAGATCATTCTACACCAATGAATCTCTTTTCCATAGCTACACCAGCACATAAAAGATATCCAGAAGATGTAGTAAACCTACCCATTACACGGTAACCTTAAAAGAACAACCCATAGGGACACTTGTAAACTTCTTCTTCTTACTACTTCACTTATTCTTGGATACACTAGTGCTTCAGGTGTAAAACTCAACACAGGTTACATTGCTCTGCTCTCCTAAGGCCTGTCTATAGTTGTGGTCTACTAGGTAATAGTTCTGTTCATTTTGCTTTCTAAACCTTCTTCCTAATATATAAAAACGAACATTAAGGTATTGCAGTACACTAGTGAAGAAATTGCTGCCTAATCCAAACCAAAGCAAATGCAAAACAAAAAACAAAAACAAAAGAAAAGAAACCTAGAAAGTGAGCCAGCCCCTGAGCTTCATTAGGGTCCACAAAACTCCCCATTCCCACACACATTGCCGCAGCCGCCTGCAAAATTCGAACAAAAAACAAACCTTTAGCTTCTCCACCTCACCAATTCATTATCACTACACTTGTACAAACCATCATCCATCTAATGAGCTAGTAAGCTAACCTTCTTCTGAGCAGAGCCTTTAGATGCCTTCTGCGGTCCATTTTCCTCCTCCTCATCCCCATCATCATCATCATCACCTTCCTCGTCATCTTCTCCAGAATCCTCCTCCTCCTCTTCATCATCTTCTTCGTCATCATCCTCTACGTTGTCATCATTAGGGCTGGCAACTGGTTCGCCGGCATAAATCTCTGGATCGTGAACAAGCAAAGCGCAGAGGCCGTTAGGGAGCTGTATGAAGCGGTAGAGACGCCTGTCAGTAGGGGGCTTAACGACAAGGTCGTCGGAGGAGAGAGTAGGGACGGCGATTGGTGCCATTGGTGAGGAGAGGGGGAAATTGGGGGTGAGATTTAGGAGAGGTTTATTGGTTAGGGCGCAAATGGAATGCTTTTTTCTGATTAGTGGTGGTGTTGCTGTTTTGGTGAGGAGAAGGGTGCGGCGAAAGGTAGCAGCAAACCAGGGCGTAGCACAAGTGCAATAACTCCATCTACTCATCGACTCCATTCCATTTTTATTACTCTAGCTACTCAAACTAATTATAATTCCATCCCCTCTACAAACTACGATATCTTCGACGGACCGCATTTCAAATTTATTCATCTTACTCATTCTCGTCTCGACACTAGTTGTCACAACTCACACGCGGTCACATTTCATGATTTCGTAATCTGGTTACTCGTACTAGACATGCTATTCGGGCCGATTGTAACTTGTAATTGTTTAGGTTGGGTCAATAACACTTTAAAATGACTTGTTAAACTGATAAGTTTGTTCCTCCCTTAGACAACAAGATTACTAGAGAGGGTGAATAGACTTTCATAACTTTTGTTGTCTACGGTTGTTTCTCAAAGGATTTCTGATACTTATAATCCGAGCTCTTCTTAGATGCTACAGAGTAACTTCAAAAGGCTAAACAAAACTCAAATAAGACAAGTAGCTCTGTTGAAATTAAGTATAGTGTATAGGGTAAATAACACTTGTTTTTATAGTGGTATGTGATGGTGGCGTGATTCTTCAACTAATCCACACATCGCCCTCTCATAAGACATGGATTCACTAAGATAAGATGATGATTTTCGAAGGTTTATGATCGCATCTTTAAATTTCTTGCCACGTACTCTTTATGATTTTCGTTACAAGATCATATCTCTAACTAAATCCTTGAACCTTCAACTTACCAACTTAAAGTAGTTCCTTAAGGCTTTCCATCAACTTTCTTACCTAAGTACTTCCTTCATCGGCAAATGTTTTTCCAGAACAGTCTAGCAAAGTAACTCCTCTTTTCTCATGCAGCACGTTGTTGTCCGGTTTGTGTATGAATAAGGATTTTGTTCTTAGGGATTTTCAAGTATTAGTTACTTTTCAATAAACTTGACAAGAACAATGAATTACAAGGCTTATACTCTTTTTAAAGTAAGCCAATTTTTCCATTCACAAGGATGATTAGTGTTCGGGAGAATGAACACCATACATTGTGCCTAATTAGTGTAGGTTTTTTTGTGACCTACCTGGGATCATCAGTTTTTGGCTTTGATCTTCATAATGATCTTTGTCAAAAGGTATTCTGCCCAAATTGGATGCGGTTATAACCGAATTGCCGGTTCGTAGCATCTTGACTCTTGACTACCCTTGATATGTGTCGGGAGGAGACATACTAGACGAAGGTGTGCCCGTATTATGTTTTGAAATTCCTACACTTATACGTCATTTTAGTTCTCAGGTAGTCAAGGTATTATGGGCAAGTGCAGCTCTTCTGTACTGATCAATTGGTTGTTTATGAAGCTTATGTACTAGTTGAGATTGAGGGCGTTTGTTGTATCTATTAAGTAGGTGTATTTCTGGTTTGTAGTATGTAATGCTCTTGATGTATCATGTCAAGTGTACCTTTTGTACACTTGATGTACCATGTTTTGAGGAAAAAATGACCGAATCAACAAAAAAATGTGTTCAACTTTTTCACAAAAAGATTTCAACCAAGGATGATCCTAGAACTTAACAAAACTGAAAGGTTTCTTAAGATCTTTGTGCTTGAAATCACTTGATTGTTTCAAAGCTTGTTGGAATCGTTTGAATTGTGTTATTTAATTTCGGGCTCTAGGTTTTGGTATTTATAGTGGCAAATCCGTGAGTTTGAATTTTGTAGACGCTTATAGATCTACAATTAGATGCATTGTTCGTTCTTGGGCACCGGTGACCTGAAAGACAACAACGGCATGCCGGGGCGTGTGATCCAAGGGAACACCGCTGTGGTGCCTACCGAATTGACTCCAGCGCTCAAGCCAATTAGTCTGGTTAAGAGTGTAAAGTTGTAAAATAGAGGAAGAGTTCGACCTATCCTTTGTTTCGGCGTGATGGGATGGTTAGCACCGAATGGAGCTATGCGTGGTCGAAGTTGAGTGGATAGGGTTCTCAAATGTAATTAATTGTTAATGAGATGGTGGTAGTAGAATCATGTGGGTAGCTAAGGGAGAGACCAAATAACTTTGTGGGTATTTCAGCGAAGAGGTTGTAGAGCTTAGGTATTCAGTCAGAATGCGATGTCCCACAAGGTTCTTCAGTGGTGGGTTTTATAGATCTCTCGGGGGCCTTAGTTGGAATACTTTGTGGAACTACTACAAGCTTATTCGAGAAATTAGTAGTCCACTTTCATGTACGTGAATGATTTCTTCTTACCTCATGAGAGACGTTGGAGAGACTTTAGCGTTCCACGGGTATGGATATGGGAGGTGGTTTTGCTAGACTTTAGTCTCCAGGAAACTTTTGAGCCACATGATCATATTGAGTAGTGGACCAGTCACTATTAAAGATATGTAACCTAGATTGGGCTCAACGGTAGATTGCTTATCTTGCAAATATTCTAGCTGGGTTTAATCGAATTACTTAATTTATTTGAACAGTTTGGCCCATTTATTGCTCAATTGGGCCCAACCATATTTTTGCCATTACATTTGTCCCTCACTCTCTATGTCGAGTTTACTCGAGTTGGAGAGAAGAAAATCAACGGTCCTCGAATATCATTTAGACCTTGTTTGGATCTTTGTAAATTGAATGTATGCACCATGTAGGACGAACCCGTTAAAGTTGCAGTAAAATGATAATCGTCTGGGTGTTTGCCACTGGATTCGAATTGAGTTTGAAAAAATCTGGATTGTAAATAGTAACCAAATTAAAATTGAGTTTTGAGTTTTGTGTTTGTGAGTGGATTGTAATAATAGTAGTAATATAATTATTATATTTGAATAGGTTGTGTAATGTATTGTAAGATTTTGTTGGTTGAAATGATGTGTGTTGAAAATTCTAAAATGAAATTTGATTAAATGATTGATTTTAAGTTAGTTGTAATAATTTGATCGATTGTGTTTATTGGAATTTTGTTGTAGAATATGTTTGTTTATATTAAAATAGTTGTAAAATTATGGGAAAATTACTCAAACATACCTCCAAGTGACGCGTAGTCACAAAATTGACCCCCATAGACTAACAATTACGGATTAATGACAAGTGTTGCAAAACATTACATTTTGGTCCAAAACTTCAAAAACTAGAATTGCAACCAAACAAGGCCTTAGTGGATGGATTGAAATGCAATTTTAAACCTTTACAACTTTTAACTTATATCAAATTAACCCCAAAAATCCTCCATCTTCCTTACCCCATTCTTCTTTTTCAATCTTTCTATACTTTTTTAATTTTCAAAATAAATCATTCCTCAATTGAATCTCAAGCTCAAGCAGTTATGGAAACTTCCGCATCACTCCTTCTCTACTTGCATTCCTTTTTTTTTTTTCATTTTTATCAAGTTCTTTGAGCTTCCGCCATGGAAG
>JAYMSL010000374.1:0-25634 GCA_036897195.1 Plantago coronopus
AGAATAGACTTTAAATATCTTTATAAAATAAACACACTCAAAATAAAACAATAAGAGGACAAAAATACTAGGACCGGTTTAAAAATACGGGGTCTCACACCGTGCATGGGCAAACCAGAGGAGGCAAGCCATGAACACCAGGGGTTCGGAGCTCTTGAAGTGTAAGTTGGGATTGTACCTCAATAAATGTGGAGTGGTCCGCTATTTATAGTAGTTGGTCCGGGGACAAGCCGACTGACACACCGAAATATGGCTTAGCCAATGGTACGTAGTGTGATACGTTTTGTCCAGACAATGGTGGCGCATGGTAGGTTTTCGAGCCCTAGTACTGAGATATGAGTTACATTACTTATACTACACATCAGGCTGTTGCTTGGGTTTAACAGACGATCAGTGTGGGTAATATGATGTTAAACCAGATACGGGATAATCTTGAGTGAACCACAACCGATGGTCGGTAAGTCCGTCAGGAGCTCGACGTTTGGGATTCCTCGCTTAAGCAACTTATTTAAGTCTCTCCTAAATAGACTAAGAATGTTCATATGCGTGGTTAAGACATATTCCCTACTTATTAGACCTACAAGCGTCTCAAGTTGTTACTTGACCATAAATGTTTTGATAGGTACATGCACTATTTCATTCAAAAACCAAAAGAACTTTATAATTGAATTCTAAATTGGAGTTTGTACTTTATAAAAATTGACGTTTAAAAAAGGGACCCTGTACTTAAGATCAGTTTACAGATTGATAGTGTATTGATTGGAATCCGAAAAAATCCGAATTTTAGATTGGATTAATCTGCACGCTCACCCCTACTCACGGGTTAAATTCGAAAGTTGTAGGCTTAATTTTGATATTCGAAAACTAAAAGGATGAAATCTAACTACATTAATACATCGTGGACTAGATGCGAAATTTGAAAATTTTGCCTCAAAAAGACAAAAACTCGTGAAATCCAACTGGCCCGCCGGTAATTTCCATTCCACCGCCCCCACCGGAGCTTTCGCGATCGGACCGGTAATTATAGAATCCTGCTGCATATAGAACTCAGGTGCGTGCTTAATCCGTGCACTATCTTCCCTTGTAAGTTGTAACCTCCAGCTAACTCGTGTTACTCCTTTACAATATCCTCTCATGATCTATCTGCTCAGATTCCTTCAAACAGTGTTTTTGCCATTTCCGATTCTATTGCTTTGCATATTGATGATGCCATATAATGTACTCCAATGGTTTCTTACCATAGGGCAGCAGGTGTTTGATAAAATGTGTGAGCGAGAGAGGATGTGGAGTGTTAAATTTTGCTCATTATGATTGAAATAATACTTGCTAAGTCACAATTACTAGCTGAGTTTAGTAGAGTTACGTTTTTCTCGGATTTGTAGATTGATTTTACTCATGTTGCTTGCTCTGAGATTGATTAGCAGAGAGTATAAGTATTTACAGGCTAGAAGTTAGATGTAAATACCCTGTAGTCATTTCCATAATGATTGTCGACTTCTGATATAAGCATTGATAAGACGGTTTATTATCTCAGAAGAAAGATGATTTATATGTATGAACCCATCATTTTTGCTGCCATAATGCAACCTATTTTAGAGAACAAAACAAAGTTAATTGTAGTATTATCTATCGTTGGCTCCTAGCTCGATTTCTACAGTAATCGTTGTAGTGATTAACATTAACGTAGTATCGAAGAGTTTATGATTGCAACAATCAGCAACCTGACTAGCATTATTGCATTAGTATCATCATTGGTGTACCTATAGCCGGAGGAAAGTACCTGGTTAGCATAAATGCAATGTAACATGGTAAATTCGCAGTTGCAAACACTAATTTGTATGTAAGTGTCAACTGGTATTTGAATGAAATCTATGTTAGGAATTATATGAAATAATTGCAGGAATAAAATTAAAGCCAGAATTTGATTTGTTATTCCTTTGTAAACATGTTGGCTTGTCTCTGATGATTGGGTTTATGATAATTTAGCTATGAGAGCTGCTATTGCAAGTCGTCGATTGCTATACAACGAGATATGGAGGAGAAGCAGTAGTCCTTATTGTACGGATCAAAGCTCCGGACTAAAGATCTTCGACCGCCATGTCAAACGAAAACAAGTTTGGAGCTCTTTTATGCATTTTATTTTATTAAAATTATATGAATGGGTTTGGATCAAAAGAATTTATTACCTTTGATGTTTTTATCTTTCCAGCGAGATAGAGCTGCATGGCTGATGCGTCCAAATAACTCCTTGCTGGATGCTGTGGCTGAAAATCTACTTGATCGTTTGGAGGTACATCTTTAGTAGAGATGATTGAGTTGCTCAATCCATTTTATTGTTTTTTTTCCTATTGAGATTGTAAATATGATGCATGAGTAGTGCTAATAATTATATGTATGATGTTATAGTATGACATAATGGGTAGTTATCAAGCGGATCTGAAGTTCCTGTTCAGTATCATAGTATAAATGCACTGTTTGAGATTGTTTAGAAGCATGATGGTAGATGCTTTTAGTTTGCACATTTTACACAGATTCAAAAAATTTGTTCTGATTTTTACCTACTACGGAGTCTTTCATTTAAATATTAGTCCCGCCAAGGAAACATGTTAGGTTAGGGACTAGGGAGCTCTGATTTGACTTAGACCATGCCTGTGGGTTCTCAAGCTAAGGGAACCTGATACGAATTTCTATTGAATGGTAGATACTTATGACATAATACTATGTTCCTGGCCTATCAGCTGGATTAATAATGACTCATCTTGCTTCCATATGTTACACACTTGACTTTGTAGGATTGTAAAAAAACATTTCCTTCAGCATTATGTATGGGAGGTTCCATGGAAGCAATTGCCCGTTTGTTGCCTGGTCGGGGTGAGACTTGAAAGTTTGTCCTCGCTCTATTTATTCTTGCATGATATTATTAGTCTATCATCTGGTTTTCCGATTTTTTTTTGTTACATCCAACCCTTGTGAAGGACAGTACTTTACGTTGCATTTTTGGTTTCCCTATTTTTCTGCTGTCTCATCTCAAATTGCTGCAACTTATGATCCTAAAACAGTTTATAGGAATTTTTCATGCATCACCATGTTAGGAATTTAGGATACATGAAGTCTAGTTTATATTTAAAGTTCCCCTAAATTTTCCTATTTTTACCATCCTGAATAGTTTATAAGCATTTTCCATGCATCATCGTGTTAGGATAGATAGACACTTGTTCTGAAGTTTGAAGTTTTGACTGTCTCGCTAACTAGGATGTATTGTATATATCTGCTTTCAGGTGGTATTGAGAAACTCATAATGATGGATACTTCATATGACATGCTGAGTTTATGTCAAAAAGCTGAAAAGGATTGGCCGAACAAAAATATTGAAACTTCATATGTTGTTGGTGATGAAGAATATTTGCCTGTGAAAGAAAGGTAGAGTATATTGAACGGGGACCTTTTGTCTAGTAAACACAGTACCATCTTTCTTATAATTAACGAATGGGATGGCTCTTGTTAAATTGAAGGTAGTACTCATGCAAGTGTATCTGTGCTTGTATAGCTCTGTGGACCTGATTATTAGCAGCTTGGGACTGCATTGGACAAATGATCTTCCTGGAGCCATGATCCAGGTTTCTGCATGTTGTTAAAATCTTGTTATCTTGTTCACTATATTTATCACCTTCTTCATTATGGCAGAGTAAACTGGCTCTGAAACCTGATGGTCTATTTCTTGCTGCTATTTTTGGTGGAGAAACATTAAGGTTATTACACCTATCAGTTATTCTTGGGTCTTGGTTACTATGTAGGATGTAGCTGTTTACTCTGGCAAAGAACTGATTGTTTCTCGACTTATTGTTCCAGGGAGCTAAGGATAGCGTGTACTGTAGCACAATTAGAACGGGAAGGAGGTGTCAGTCCTCGGTTATCACCTTTAGCACAAGTATGTCTTGGGAACCCGGAAAGATATGAAAGTAAAACATGCATGTATATGAAAACAGTAAATGCAGATCCTATTGAGTAGTATTACTTACCAAAAGGGCTTTCTGTATCATTAAAAGATAAAAAATGATCACTCAAAAACTCATCTTGTAATTATCAGTCGCAGAAATCTTATTAAGGTGCTAGCTACATCACCTCTTTTCATCACTTCCTGTTTTGTTTGTCTGGACTACCCATGAAAGTTTGCGAGTCAATCTAAGCTCTGATGAGAAAAAAATGGTCTTATATAGTTATAATATTTTACCATGTGAGCGGGACCTCAGAATCTTGTAAGTATAGTTCCATACAGAAATCAAACTCCTGCTTTGGGGGTATGTTATCAGGACAAGTGATTATGGCACAACAGGTCAAGTGACCGTCAAAAGGCTAGTCAATTCTTTTGATGGTTAGACAATTATGGTTCAAGGCTTTAAAAGATCACAAGATTTCAGTATTTCGTTATATGCAACATCCACAGTGATATGTTCTACTGCATATCTCAGTATTTACTGAGGGAGCTGTTATAGATCTTTAATCCGGGGATTTTTTTCTCTTTATTTTAGATTATATGCATGGCTCTTGAACTCGTCATCTCACTATTCGTTTAATCTGCCTACACTCAGTTATGCTAAATTCACTATCATCTCACAGGTACGCGATGCTGGCAATTTGCTTACCAGGGCAGGTTTCAGTCTTCCTGGTGTTGATGTTGATGAGTATACTGTGAGGTATAACAGTGGTAAGCATTTGACTTTCAACTTTATGATGAACCTAAAATTGCAAATCGTCTGACAGTTAACGATCCCCCAACATATATTATACTTAACTGTATCTTGCACATGCAGTTCAGTTGAGACTGGGCTTATGTTTCTATGTTCGCATGCACACAAACTCTTAAAACATAGACATCAGAAAACAATCAAATAAGCCTTCTGAATCTTTCAGAAATGAAGTACCCCTTTTTTCCCAACAGGACAAGGTGTATCTTAAGCATAAAAAAAACATTTCTATTGCACTAAAGTGGCGAATGTTATCTCATTCAAGCATGTACTGGAAAGATCTATTATTTCTATGTGTTACTTTACCAATTCATGTCAGTATGATGTGCTATTTTTTGTATACCAATTTTCCAATTGGCCTTTCTTCCACCATCTTATATACAAGTTATTCTGACAATTAACTGATCATGATTCCTTCCAGCATACCTTTTCTATATTAATTTTAACCTACTGCTTTAGTATGCATTTCTTTCGAGTTGGTCTTCTGCTCCAGTTATTGATCAACGCTAGCACGCTTGTCCTTGCAGTATGTTCAGAATTTAGTTTTCTCCTAAGATTTGACCTTTTCTTGTTACTGAATTTTCAACCATCCATAGCTACCATGCTCTTCGTTCAACGTGCTACTCATCTTATAGTTCTTTCATATATCTCGTGTAGGTATTTCTTTTTCGTTTTTCCAAGTTGATTTGCCATCGTCCTGCCAATTTATATTATTAATTGGTTAACAAACTATTTGCATCTCTCTTCCTATATAGTAACAGAATTGATGGTAAAATGTTCCAAAAATTACATAAGGCTTATGTTATGCTGGTATCCTTAAAACAAACTATTAGCGTGCTCAGTTATGTACAAGAAATAGAGGTCTTAAATAGATCTTGTTTGGTAGGGAGAAAAAACTGCACTGGCAGGAACATATGAATATGCTCCTGTCAAAGTCAAAATTGTCGCACACAATCGACCTGCTTTGTCCATACTCTAGATCCGTGTCCTGATTTGAAGTGTCATATCAAAATATTTATTTAAATGGTTAGGTTTGAAGATAGAATTCCTTCCTTGCTTGTCTACTTCTGCTGTGAGCACAAAAGATCTAATACAGAGTGTGTTGCTGTTCTATAAATGAAATTGATGAAGCTTGGCTCCTAATGTTTGTTTCTAATTTGTCACACTTTATTTTATTCACCAATTTTAATGCTGGTGACTGTCTCTGCCAACAATGTAGCTCTGGAGTTGATAGAGCATCTGCGGTCAATGGGTGAAACCAATTGTTTATTACAGGGGAGGAACGTAAGTTGATTTAACCTGAATAGCGTCAACTTCAGTTCCAAATTCTTCTACTTGTCATTATCTCTATTCATGCTTAATCTGGGAAATGGACTCAGTTTTTGAAGAGAGAAACAGCCCTCGCAACGGCTGCCGTTTATGATTCGATGTTTGCTGCTGAAGATGGTAGTATTCCAGCAACATTCCAGGTGACTTTACTTTTTCACTGTGAAAACTTGTCTTGTAGATTGATTCTTTATCGTGGAGCACGTTAAATACACCTGCACTTTTAACGTTTCAAAACGTGGATGCATAAATGCATATGTTACATGTTTGTTTTGGCAAAGTCCGACAAATTCCAGCTACATGGCCTGTGTTATGTTTCATTACTCAAGAATTTGACTAGACACTATATTATGACATTATGAACTGTTGGACTCTGTACTCTTTTTTACACTTCCCTATCTCCCATTTTCAGGTCATATACATGACGGGATGGAGAGAACACCATTCCCACCAGAAACCTAAGAGGAGAGGATCTGCCACCATATCCTTTGGTGACATCCAGAAGCAGTTTGGTGGGGAGACTTAGATTGGAATGAACTTGTTGCCCCCACCTAATGCATGTAAAAGATTTAGTGTTATTTCGATGTCCATTATGTATAATCTTGCTGTTATATACATTTTCCAACAACGGATATTTATAATAAAACAGCAGGCTCATAAGTTATTGGAATCACATATTTGTTTTTGTTGATTGGTTTGATTTCTCGCGTTTTTATTACATGTCCTCAAATGCGTTAAAATTGCAAGTTTTGTTGTTAAGTAGATCATATATTAGTATGTCAAAGCAATTGTTATTCCCCATCCCTTTTGAAAGGAAAGAGTTCATTTTGTCAAGGTGTTCTGTAGTCTGTACAAGCATATTGTCACACATGCAGTATGCCTCAACAGAGTATACTGAATATCTGAACCGGTCTTGGGAGAATAACTGCACTATGAACTGGTGGTTCCTTCTGCGGTAGCTGTCAAAAGATTGAACTCGTGCAACAAAGTCCATGTAACTTCATTATTGTGGTTCACTCGAAAACTGTATTCTTGGAAATATCCATTGTAGGTAATCAATGATACAGTGGCTCTGCCAATTAAGTACAAGAAGCATAAGTTGTGGGGGTTATAACTTATAACTTATAAGTGTCTTGTGCAAATTTGTAAGGGGCTTACCTCAAAGCCACAGATCCAGACGCGGATGACCTGATGGTGGGTCTGTCTATTTTGCGAATAGCAGCAATGCTGAAATTCAAATAGATTATTGAGTATTATTACGTGATAACAGAGACTTTTGGTGTCGAACAGTCGAAGTATATAAGAAGCAATTGATTGAGAAGTGAGAAGATACATTTAACAAATAATCAGAGACCTTTTGACTCCAGATGGAAAAGCATTATGAAATACAAGATGTGCAGGATCCATTGCATCACTAACAGAACCAGGCATTATTGATCCAAGGAAACTGTTTGGCTTTATGATTCTGCAAAAACATACGGCCAATTCAAGACTATTCTAAAACATCTCAACACGGATACAACATTCCAAGAGCGTATATAGCAAAATAAGTCACAATATTATAATTAGTGATTGAGAATTTCATTACAGATGTTTACCGTACTTTTATATCCAACTATTTGCTAATATTAATAGAAACAACTTCGAGTAATGTTTGAGAAATAACATTGTTTCTTTGATGAAATGTACTAACAACAATATAGTATATTAGTATTATTGTTTAAGAAATCACCTCTTTTAGAACAAGAATTAAAAAATATATTTTAAACTTTAAATTGTACAGAGAAACGAAAAGAATCAAGTATGTAGAATGAAGAAGAGGTAGTTCGAGTTCACTATATACTATGACGAATATGGGTCTCTAAATTTGTTTTTATTAGTCTAGTTCACAAATATGATAAAAGCAATGTATTTTTGTAATTCTAATTCATTTCACTTAAATTCACGTATTCTCCAAAAACAAAACTCCACAATGACTTTAGTTAGTATACAAATACAAGAAAAATCTATGTGTTTCTTGTTAGGTGCTCCTAGGCTTTTTAGAGCGGGATTTAAGAAGCTCGGAGCTGTTAAAGGATGAGAACGGGTTTTGAGCCCCTATTCAGCTCCATTGAGGAGGTTTAAGGTGATCTAGGTCTGATTTCCCATAAACTAAGACAGATAAGGAGAATTTAAAGAAGTAATGGACACTTCCCTTGAATACTGAACGGATTGTGTAAAGCTATTACCTCTTGCTCAGGTCGAACCCCAGGGAGAACAAATGAACAGAACCTGAAGAGCTTGTTGCTAGAAGAATATCAGGAAGCTCTGGTGATGGCCCGAAGGATAAAGAAAAGACGACTGACGGATATGATCCTCTCCGGAAACTGTAAGACTGATAAACATAAGAGAACTAAGCACTTGTGCAGGTAAAAAGGACACAATTGCTATTGCTATTCAATAATTCTAAATTGTAGTGTCCAACCCAAATCCCATTTCTATGGAAAATCTCAATAACCCCATGTAGTGTTATCACCATATACTACCATATAGTAATTTGGATCTCGTTTGTAAGTGTAAAAGACAAATAGGCAGAACAAAATGCCGAAATTAAATGTGGCATGATATTGCAAACTCTAGGCATTCTTAATTTTTGTAAATCAAGCAAGTTATCCACATTTTTTTTGTCATCTATGTGGCAATTAATACATAAGCTTCTTAATCAAACTGAGTGTCCCAAGTACCAAGCCAAATTCAACAGATGCCATGAAAATCCTGCAAACCTAGCATTTCATGAGGGGGAAAGACAGAGCAGCCGAGTTATTGGTAAAGCACATGAACAGGTGCCCCACAGACATACTTAAAAGATCTCTGGCATAGGAAAAAAAGGCTTCATACTACAAACAAGTTTAAATAGTGGAAAAATAGTGGAAAAATTTGCAGTCATCTCAAGTATACATAAATTTACTTTCAGATTTGCTAGAGTGTGTTCACATTCTTGAACCTACGCTAAGCAGTCCAACTGTCCAAGGGAAATTAGGATCTAAAGGACATGTACAAAGGAACAACGCAATTCTAAAATTGAGATGTGACATGGTAATGGTACACTCTAGGTGTTCTTAATTGTTTCCAATCAAATAACTTATCCACCAAAAGCATATACCTGCCATGTACTTACTACTCATTCAGACATTCTCGCTGTAAAACCAAATTCTATAGTGTCATGATAAATGCAACATATGCAATGAAACAGTACTAACACTTTCTCGAGGGAGAGCGGCGGGGGACGTGCGGCTGGATTATTGGTAAAGCACGCAGCAGATGCTCTACATACTTAAAGAGCTCCGACCCAGGACAAAGGTTTGACACAATTATTTCGTACAGGCACGGTAAACAGAGAGCTCTACGACCTTAGCAGATCATGCAGTATCCTATCGTCCAAGCGGTAGGAGTCAAGGATATAATGTATTCTGGAAATTCAGGACTATCTCGTAGATAGAAATCTCTAGGATGTTTTAGAAAAGTCCTCATTATAATAATAGACTCCATTGCAACAATAGAGTGCTACACTCTAGAATGTTGTAGATAATAAATAAAGGTGCAAGTATCTACAGAGAAATAAATAGAAGTAGGATGTTCATTTATAATAATCAAATCAAGAGTAAAGTAGGAATAAGTGGATACACACGTTTCATTGGCTACCCAAAAATTTGTAAAGGCAATTGAAAACAGTAGGCAAGAAAAAACATCATTACTTGTAAAAATAACACTTCCTAAATTTCTAGAGACAGATAAAAAAAAATGACATACTTATAATTTACCTGAGTTGCATCCGAGATTAGATGAACTCTGATTATGGTTCCCTGCTCAGATGCGGTAGCAATATACATCCCATTTGATGAAAAGGTCATGGCAGCCAATGGTGATCTATGGGCATGTATCTGCATTAGTCATTCATAAGTTAGCTTTCCCATGAAAATTTCATGGCAGCCAATTGTGATTTAGAAACCTGTGTTTTTGATATGTAGCTAGCTGATTAGTACCGATAATCGATTGGTAGTTGATATTGATAAGTTAGTTGGTTTTTATAAATAAATATAAATTTAAAAAATAATCTACCATCATATATTTTTATAAGCTATTTGAGATAACTAAAAATAAAAACTACTAAACTACAGTACGTCATACTCTAGCAACTGATAATAAACGAAACACACTTCACGAATAAACGAAACACACTTCACGATAAGCATATGCTTAAATAATTAAAAAAAAAAAACCAAATTGATTTATTATATATCCAAAGCTAACTGAAAACAAATAATCATTAAGATACTGGACGGAGAGCAACTGATAATAAACGAAAAACACTTCAGGATAAGCATATGCAAAATTAAAAAAAAAACCAAATTGATTTATTATATATCAAAAGCTAACTGAAAACAAATAATCATTAAGATCAATCACATGTATAATATTATTTGGTACAATCATACCTCCAGTTTCAAGCACACCAAACTATATTTTCAACTAAATCCTAAACAAAACGACAGGGAACACCGATACTATATTTTCAACTACATCCTCAACAAAACGACAGAAAACTCCGATTGAAAAGTACAAACAAGCTAGCAGGAAAAAAAACTACATACTTAACAAATTAACAAAATGACAGGGAACACCGATGGAAAAGTACAAGAGTAATTCAGATTATCCAAGCATGATTCAGTTATCTAAACTGCCATTTTCTTGACTAGGTTCTACCTTGATCTAAACAGCTATCTTCTTGACTAGGTATAGATATGTTAATCGGTTGATCATATTACTTAATTAATGTAACCATTTATACTATTATTATAAGTCAAAACAACTAAACGCTTAACTAATTTTTAATACCAGCTTCCTTATTAGTCTGCTTTCACAGCAGAAAAACAAACACAGCCAGAAGCTCATTTGCTAAAAATAGACCAATATATTTTTCACTTCATAATCATTACTTTTAGAAAAGAAGACAGAAAAAAGAGTTATGCATATTTTATATAATAATCTGA
The DNA here is from genome assembly GCA_036897195.1 of Plantago coronopus. Classification (NCBI taxonomy): domain Eukaryota; kingdom Viridiplantae; phylum Streptophyta; class Magnoliopsida; order Lamiales; family Plantaginaceae; genus Plantago; species Plantago coronopus. Next base: position 11,102 of record JAYMSL010000374.1, read on the forward strand.
ACGGTTCATAAAAGCGAGTTATGAGAATGACAGGGAACACCGATTGAAAAGTACAAGACAAGCAAGCTATGAGAACGAGAGGATGTGTAAAGTCTCATTCCGACTCATATTATATAATAATTAACCTAGCAATACTTCCAATCCCTTTATTGGGATGAGTAAAACTATGCACTCAACAAACGCCATGATCCTAACACCAATATTCTATAGATATCTAATAAAAATAAATCTTTTACAATAGAAGTATTCAACAGTTCATAAAATAATATAACTTGTAGCAGTTTCCAAAAAAGCAGTTTAACCTCTCACCATTATTATATATTTGAGATTCAACATTTCATAAAATAAGAACACTTGTAGCAGAATTCTAAAACACAGTTTAACCTTAAATATTGGTAAACACATCAAAATGCAAAATGCAAAAATGTATAAAAATTAAATTACTTAAACTAAGTATGGATTAGTATATCTAGAATGAGATTATGAAGAAATCTATTTGATTATTTTTAAAAAACAAATTGACATTTTTCTTTCTAGATCAATAGCTAGATAAAATGTTGAAAATAATTAGTATACTTTAACAAAAACTAGAGACTCGTGCAAGTGATTAAAAGATGGTTGTATTGAAAAAAATAGGCATCTCGGTATTCAAGTACCAACTTGAACTTATAGAGATATCATATAAAATTTTAAATATACCAGTCAACTCCTCTATTACGGTGAATATTAAAATACCTAGCTAAAATAAAATAATATTTAGCGTACGTAAAAGTAATGTATATATTATTTGATATAGTAAAAATTGTTGCAACAAACTTTTACACATCACATGATATAAAGAGTACAAATTCAAACGGTGAACTAATATATGAACTTCATTAGCATAAGTCAGGACAACCTTGTCACAAGTAGATTAAAATCATTAGTTTAAATTATCAGTTTGTACCAAAGTATTTTTTTTCAAGATGAAAAGAAAAACAATCATTAATTTCAATTACAAGTTTGTACCAAATTATTTTTTTCAAATGAAAAAAAAAAACAAGAAACAAAGGAGAGAATTAGTATGGTCAAATAATATTCTGTAATCACATTATAAGTTTAGCAAACTAGCAATGAATATTAAATCACAACCTCTGAATGTGAGTGGAGATCGATAACATTGTACACAAGGACAAAGCCACTCGTGGTACTGGCAGGAATAGCCAAGTATGGATTATCCAAAGTTGGGGAAAATGCAGATAGTCCTGAATTATAAATAGCATTGCAAACTACATTTCAGTCTATTTCAATGAGAAGCACTAAAATTTAAGTTGGACTGCATGATAATATAAAATGAAAATGCCAGTGGAAACCATAAACGCATAAAACTAGGATTCATAATAACCAATTTTAAGTCATTCTTAAAACATATAACCCATGCAAAAATTAATTTAAAAAATAGAATAGGACTAGATACAGTTGAGACGGAAAGCATGAAAAGTTAAAATGAGAAGTTAATTGGATAACATAATAACACTGAAAAATAGCAAAAATATTTTAAATATATCTTCAAACAAAATATTAATAGTAAAACATGAAATTCTAATTGGACTCCAAAATAAACTGTTCTTAAAGACAATAAATATTTTCATCTATCTTAGACAGTGTTGGTGATGAATTTATTAGTGATTACTTGCTATGAAAAGTTCAATGTCACCATCTTAATCCAACTACAAACCTACTTCAAGTTCACCATTCATATACAGCTTTCTGATTACTTCCAGGTAGCCGTTCAAAAATAGAACATTGTGTTGCCTTTCTCTTTCATTCTATGACAAATCATGAAAAATAATACCACCTCGCTCATCCTTAATCTCATTGCACACATGAAGTCTTTAAAAGAACTGCTTTTACAGTTTACACTTAATAATTGTGTTGTCTTTCTCTTTCATTCTATTACAAATCAGAAAAAATAATATCACCTCGCTCATCCTTAATCTCATTGTAAACATGAAGTCTTTCAAAAAAAAAAAAAAAAAAACTGCTTTTACACTTAATAAGTGCAAATTAGTTTTGCCTGAGTCACATAAACAACAGGCTGGGTCACTTAAGCATCAACTTAACCAGTTTTACACCTTGTTAAGTGTCACATTGCTTTTACAAGAGACTTACTTCTTCGCCATCATTTCTCTACTGTTTCTTGATATTTTTATCTATGTATTATTGTCATGGGAATGAAAGTACGTACAAAATCATGTTAAAAGTCCATGCCTTGGTTTTGGTATATACATTGTTAGAATTAGTGTTTGGTTTTTCGTATATACTACTTTGTTTGAAAATTAATCCTTCAGAATAATTTATATAAAAAACTCAGTTCAAGGCTACATTCTGATAAATAAAACACGTAAACCCCACTACTTTATTGTTTACATAATTTGTTTTTTTTTTTTGTTTTTGCGAAGATTGCTTACATAATTTGAATAGCATATGATTGGATTAAAAGTGACAAACATGCGCAGGCATCTTTGAAACATACTGAACTTGTACAATAACTGAAAAATACAGGTCTACCGTCTACAAACTTGCCTTTCGAATTCGGAACTGTATCAATGATCCGCTTTATTTCAAGGCTGTTTACATCATATATATATGCTTGCTCTTGCAATATGACTATCAACCTGGACATACAATGAAATGCGAAAAATCTGAGGAATTCGTAATGTTCCTTAATTATGGTAATAAAGTAGATGCAAAACTCAATAATTATAAATATCAAATATATTTCACACTCAAGTACTAGAATAATGTTGGGGGCAGATTAAAATGCGGCCATGGATGAAAATATTCTAGCAAAGCTGTAATGGATAGAATCAGAATAATAGATACCATCTAGGCATCTAGTCAAACTCAGGTGTTGTATGTGTATAAATACGTGACAACTTCAACAGCTAAGCTTAATATCAAATGCATCACATTTTAATAACTCTCTGAAAGAAGGAACAGGAAATGAGGCAAGTTAGATGTAGTGAAGCATCACATCCAGAAAGTACTACGGATCAAGAAGAGAGCCTAATGAATACTTCTTTAAAAATAAATGCAGATTGCATGCCGGAGTATGCACCCATGCAAGATGAACGCCTTACTGTCTTAGCTTACCCATAGTTTCATGGTCAAATATAGTGACAATTTTTATAAAAGTAAATAATTATCTCTTTTCAACTCTTAGGATCAGTAAATCATACATTTGCCTAATTGCCTGTCCTTGCATGCAATCTCTTTAATTGTAAAACTCGGATGATGAAGAGCAATGGTAAAGTGCAGTAGCTCATAGATAACTTCATTCGGAACATAAATAAATAAAGTATGAGAAGCCAGGATCAAGTATATAAAGCTAATTTAATTCGTATAAGATCAAAACAAGTCCAATCATCCAACAAACAGTGCCACTCAAGGTATTACCACAAATTGATTAACTACAATGCACTTCAAATTTTCATGATCCAGATTGCAGAGCAGTCCAATTTCTAAACAAATTACCTCTGCCTACTGATACAAACGGAGAGAATGGAGGTCAAGAAGTTTAGCTCACGGAGAGCAGCTCCTTTCACTGTATCAAACAAGCATAACCTCCTTGGTGACAGATTCCTCTGGTTAAATCAGATAAAGAACCATATCAAAATTACTCAGTCGAATGTTGAGAAAGTAACTATGCAAATAATCATTAACTAAAGTAAATAGAGATGAGACCTGTTCACCAGCCCCAACAATGGCGATGAGACTTGTTTTAAACAGCATCTCAACAATAATAAACGCTCCAACAGCTGGTAATCATACCGAAAACACCAATTCAATTCAAACTCGTAAATTAACACGAAATTCAAGTTTAAGACCATTCTATGCACTTGAACAAATTAACGGATCAAACTTATCAAAGCTAAACTTATCAAAATACCTCGATCATAAAGAAGCTTTCCAGAATCACAGTCGAAAATCCTAAATCCATGTTTCGTTCCGATCGCGAAGCAGCTGATATATAGGATAAACTTAATGAAATCGGAATTGAAATTAGAAAAGCAGAAATTGAAGAAAAAACTGTGGTGGAGTAATTACCTGTGGTCTTGATTGAAGGAAGCGCAGATAATAGGATGAGAAGCAGATGATTGATTAGCCGCCATTATCAAACTGCATTTTCTTCCTAGATGTTCGTAACTGATTCTGTAAGCAAGTCTATGTATGTATATCAAACGAAGAGGACAACGCTATTAGTTACTGCGTGCAACTGTAATAATTGGGTTCGACTGTTCGAGTAAAACTCTGTATAGAAGTTTCAAAGTGGCATTCGTTTTCACTACCTCCCTCAGGTTTCATGGTGTTTCAAATGGATCCTTATAATTTGATTTTTATTAAATACAGTCTAACAAGGACTCTTTCCAATTTTTCATAATCACTACTAGTTTATATTTTTGCATAATCATTACCTATTATCTTTTTGGAAGTTCACTATTTTCAAGGGTTTGTGTTGTCATCATGGAACATTCACGACCGATTCATTTTAATGTGAAGTGTGGAGAATGATTTCTATATGAATGCTCAATATTGGAAAGCAGATGTAATGACAAATATACTTTTTAGAGTTTTCAACTTAACCTAAACTACCCAGGATCAAGATGTGAGTTCGAAAGACTAAACTCTGTGTTGTGTCCTATCCTTGATCACATTCTTTAACTGGACTGGACTGGACACCGACCAGACATGCAGGCATAAACCTCAATTTCTCATTGGTGTTGCATCAGAAATACGAGATAATGTCATGTAAGAACACTGTCCTAACTGGAAGGTCAAAATTGAGCTAAAACAAATCTGCTACCATTACCAGATTAGAACTCTAAAAAGCAACAGGATAGCTAATCATTTGATCTAAGTCGGGTAACAACTTAACCTTTATTCCAAAAGTAAAGAAAAAAACGGAAAACCGGAAAAAAAAAACAAACAAACAGAAAACAAAAATCCAGAGAACACAAACTACATTACTGAGTTACAACTCCCACGGTTACACGTTTGATGAAATAGATAATGTCGAAGTACAATACGGATCAGTAAAGAATCGAAATGCTATAAAAGAATACAGGTATATGGTAAGATTATAAAAGCTGTGTTGACCGGCTGAATGAATAGCTCAGATGCTCTCGATACAGTGCTGCCAAGTCTCTATGCCCCACAAAATTGGTATCAGAATCATCATCGGTACATGTTCTTCAATCAATCTTCACTGACGAGAAAAGGTAATGGACAAAGTAGAACGATGTAAGGAATCCTATAGTACCAGTGGACAGCATGATCGCAATTGCCATAATCAGGGAGTAGCCAAGATATAGTATAGCAGACACAGGCCCGCTCAAACTCTGAAGATCAAACACCAGATAATTGATGGAGTACAAGAACACGTATAGGGCAACTGAACCTGAGGCGTAAAATGCTTTCCACCACCACATCCAGTCCTCCACACAGAGATGCATGTATGTCAACACAACCGACACTTCAGCACAGACGACAATCAGTAGAAGGAAAACAATTAGCAGGAAGCCAAAAACGTAATAGAAACGTCCAAGCCAGATGCTGGAGAGGATGAAGAAAAGCTCGATGAACAGGGTTCCAAATGGAAGAGTTCCAGCACCTAGAACGAGGAGCCATGATGGATACTTACGAGCTGGGATTTCTCGTGGGATTTGGTTAGTGCGAACAGGGAACTGAATAGGTTCTGCTCGTGTGCCTAGGAAACCTCCCAAGAGAGTCAATGGAACAGAAATACAGAACCAGAGAGACAAGACGGTGAAATACAAGGAAATGGGGATTGCTCCTGTACTCTTGTTTGCCCAAAGGATGAAATTTAACACAGTTAGTATGAGGAAAACGAGTCCCGGGAAGAAGCATGCTATTGACCAAGAAAGTGATCGCCACTCTTCAGAGGAGCCTTTAATAGTGCTCCACATACGTACACCAACATAACCAGCAGCAATTCCAAGGAATAGATAAAGCAGTATCATGCCTGTTAAAAGCATACCACGTGAAGCTGGTGACATAAAACCAAGAGCTGCAAAAAGAATGGTGACAACTGCCATTCCAAGAATCTGAACTCCATCACCAACCATTACGCAGAGTAATTTTGAGTGGAATGGCTCTCTGAAGACATCACCAACCACAAGCTTCCATCCAGAGAGTTCTTCGTTCATCTGTGCTTGAGCTTCTTTATCCAGTTCTTCATACCTCGTCAAATCCCTTCTCACTGTTCTTAAAAATATGACGAAAACAATGCCTGCTAGGAAGAAAATCACCATCAACGAATTGAGAATTGAAAACCAGTGAACACGATCACCTTCCATCTTCAGATAAGCATCCCAACGAGAAGGCCACCTGATGTCACTTTTGATAAACTCAACATCATATGTAAATGAGACTCTTTCTTGCTCCTTGATAACCTGAGATTTGTCAAGTTCTTGTGGGCAGCTCACAGATGAGATATTATCGTAATTGTGAAGTTTAGCCGTTTGCTCAGGGTCGTATTTTACACTACAAGGGACAACCTCGAAACCAACAATCTCATATCCTGAAGCCTTTGTTTTATCAGCTTCACTAATGACAACACCCATGCCTTCCTCTCCTGTGCCGATTATCTCCACGCCAGCTCCTTCATACTCATGAATCAATACTTTAAACTTAAGATGATTAATAATGTAATCATCATTACTGTTTTCAGGAGTATATCCAATTGGGTACCCAGTCCACTGAATTTTAACTCCCTGTGGATTAGTGGTGTACCTCATAGCAGGTAAATTGTCAAGAATCATATTCACCTGATACAGATCCCGAGTTCTCTGTTTCAGAAGCTTGACCTCATTCTCACTCAACGGAGGACTGGTGCAGAGGTACACTGTCTCATTCACATTCATGCGGAAGCGGTACGGGGAGTTGTCAATTTGATCTCCCATTAGGAGTTCTCCAAGATTTTCAGCACTTTTCTTGATTCCCCCTCTAGGTTTGCAGTAGGGTAGACTGTAATAGCTGAAGGGCAGCTCAGTTTCAATGGAGGTCAATGAGTTCACTTTAGCAAAAATTTCTTCTCCGGTTGAATATGTATGCATATAGGTCCCAGGTAGATAGAATCCATTACATGCTTGCAGAAAGAGAAAGAAGCATATGAAAGTGGTGCACACTTTCCTTCTTAAAATTGAGGACAATGCCATCAGTTAATTATAGGAAAAGAATCTATCCTTAAACCGATTGAATATAGCTACAATGATGACATACAAACAATCAGCCCTGCAAAAGAAAAGCTTGTTTAAGTATCGCATCAGTTTCACTACAGAAAACAGACGAAGCTTCAGAACCCTTAAAGATTATAATTTCATATACTTTCTGCAGATATATCATACCAGTTAACCACACCATACAACAAACACCAGATCAGATGAAGGCAGGCATAATCCAATTTTCTAATTTCTATATGCAGTAACCTCACCATGTGACATACACCTAAGCAGATAAATGCAGTCATGATGTTCTCTAAGCAGTAAAAAGATAGCCAAGCAAAAAAAAAAGTCAAATAGCAAACTCTTCATCATCAAGATAGTGATTGGCCTTTAAATCCAACGCTTTAACTTCTGGAAACAACATACCACACTTATTACTATGGACTAGAAGAATTAACATTAGAATTAGAATGCATGGACTAAGAAAAATTAACATTAGAATGTTAAGAATTTTGTCAAGCTTATAACATGGCAGTACATGTGACATCCCTGATATTTTTAAACAAAAAAGGTGATTTTCTACCTATTCATCTCTCCATTTCAGAACACCTACCAACTTGCTTGAATCAATCTAAATAAAATAAGAAATTGTATAGCCACTTATTTTATCAACGGACGTCTTATGGAAAGTTTCTATACTTCAAAACTTTACCAAATTATGAAACCCAAATAGACAATCGACAGTCAGATTTCTCTAATGTATCTCATAGAGAAACGCATTCAGTTTCAGTTCACTTATTCATCATTTACTATTGTTCAACTTTGTACTACAGTGTAGTTTGGTTTGATCCTACACGACACTTTAGATTTACTCTAGAGGAGTTATTAGGAGCTTAAGGTTCACCGATATGCAATTTCATCCCTACGATAATGGTGTGCTTCATGAAAATAATAAACAACAGTCTCAAGTAGATACAATAACATAGCTTCTGAGTTCTGAGAGATAAATATCAGCAAACTTCACAAAAATATATCCCAAGATCAATCATTAATGAAATTTACTGAAATGGAATTTCAACTACTAGAAGAAGGCATCATAATTTAAACACCACTTCCACGACTCATACGAGGTAAAGAAAGCCAACCAAGCATCAACTTTTCATTTAAAAACCACTTCAAACTACAACTTATCAATGTATCACATTTATACTCCGCCCCTGACTCAACCACTCAACACTATGTACAAATGACCAACCGAATTTAAAATTAATAATGACATATCACCGATCTCACTTTAACTACACAGAAGTGGTTAATAAGCAACGACAACTGTTAAATAACCAGTAAACATTCATGAATTTCACTTGCAGTACATAGATCTGGAAAAGCCACAAGAATCAATAAAACCAGCTCAAATCAGACTAATCAACACATGCAACACAAAAATATACAATCGAACGAATACAACACAGTCATGGCACATAACTAATCATGATTCCAAACCGAAACGCGAACGAACAAAGCTCAGGTGCATCAAATCATGAATGTACGAGGTTTAAGGACACAAAACATACCTGCGACGGATCTTCTCGAATCAGGCGAGGTGCCGTTTATCGAAGACGATCAGTTTCTCCAGTCGACCGAGAGTGAATTCGAGCTCGTAAATGCTGAACGAAGGGCAAATCAGCGTAATATCAATCTGCTACACTTCTTCGGGGATTCGATCTGGTTACCAATTGCAATGAGAAGTGAGAGAAAGAGGAATCTCTTCTTAAATGGCGATTGGGATTTCAATTTGGTTTCACAGTTGGAAGGGAAGCATTGTAAATGTAGCAAAGATTAGATCTCGGACACAGTTGGATCACAAGCGGTTATTTTGTCACTTTCCGCGCCCGGTTCGTCTATAGAATCAGATCCATTTACCCGCATGTGGGAAACTGGATGGTCCATGACCCGGCGTATATTGCAAACGAGGCCCTTGTAGTTTACCCCAGCTTCATCAAACCTCGCATACTTATGAAAAGTATCCCAATTAGTCCTACCGGTAGATATCTTATTACATTTTAGGCCCTTCCCCTTGAAACTTTCTCCTTTCCTTTTCCTCTTTTTTTTTTTTTGAGGGGAAAATGGAATTTCATTAATCAATCAAGGCCAAAGCCAACATAAACATCAAAAGTATAGTACTGCATAACTCAGCAGACTACACAGGTTCTGGAAGTCCTACCTTGGCTATATTATGAGCCATCTGGTTCCCTGACCGTATCGTATGTAAAAATTCAACCATGCTAAAAAAAGAAAAACTAGTCCGAATGGCTTCAACAATGCCACCAAAATGCGAAAAACAAGAATCTTGAGAGTTAATAGCATTAATCACTACTAAACTATCCCCTTCGAACTGCACCGTTTTCCAATTATTATGCACAGCAAACCTGACTGCTGTCAAAGCAGCAAGCGCCTCACCTATGCTTGGGTCAATTACGCTGCTGTATGTTGCCCTGTGCCACGCAAGGATTGTCCCGTTCGAGTCCCGCCCGACAATTCCACACCCCGCTTCGATAGGTTGCTTGAAAAGGGCGGCATCGAAATTGACCTTGATGGTATCCGCTGGAGGAGGCTTCCACTGGTCTAAGCTGTCCGGAGGCCTTGGTGCAGCATACTGCGCCTTTGCTGCCTGAAATCTGGCAATATAGTCTCTGGCAAACAGCACCAGCGCCTGTGCATCCATCCCTTCCTCGCCATGGAGCACTTTGTTGCGGTTGTACCATAAGCACCATAGGATGCAGCTGGTAACCTGCAATTCCGAAGTATCCATGCTTGCTCGCAGCGCCTGGAACCAGTCCCATGGGTTCTCGGCCGAATGGGACATAATGATGGTAGGGAGCCCCGACACTGCCCATACAAGCCTAGCAAAAGGACAGTTCTGAAAGATATGAGATAAGGATTCAGCGCTACTCTTGCATATATGACAGGTGATATCAACATTAATATGTCTACGTGCCAAATTATTTGACATAGGTAAAATGTTCTTCAACAAACGCCAAATAAAGACACGCAATTTGCACGGAACTTTCAATGACCAAACCCAATTCCAGTTCAGACCATTGTTGCTGCTGGTGCTTGCAACATCCAGGTTTCTAGACTCTTTGTGAAGCTGGCGACATAGTCTATACGCGGACCTTACTGTGTATCTACCTTTCTTATCAAAGTGCCAAATCTGCTTATCCCTGATATGAGAACCGCATAATGGAATTTGCTTAATCAATGTAGCTTCCTCCTCCCAAAAAACCGTATCCAGCAAGTCAGTATTCCAAGAAGAACCATTTGAAGCAATAAAATTGGCAACAGCAATAGAACCTAAGTCATACAGGTCTGGGGTCTGTACTCGCAAACCCCTATCCCTTGGTATCCAATTATCACTAAAAACATCTATTTGCACCCCGTTACCTACTCGCCATCGCGAACCTGCTTTTACCAGCTCTATCGTATCAAACATACTCTTCCAGGTATAAGATGCTGTAGAAATCGGCCTTGCACCAAATACGTCGCTATCTGGGAAGTATTTAGCCTTCCAGATTCGCGCCAGTAAGGTGTCAGGATTAGTAGCTACCCTCCAGATTTGTTTTCCCAGCAAAGCACTATTAAAAGCCCGGAGATCGCGGAAACCCATGGCCCCATCTCGCTTACTATCACACAAATGATCCCAATTAATCCAATGAATTTTATTTTGATTCCCACTACCCCACCAAAACTTGGAAATAATAGACTCAATCTCCCGTAGTAAATAATCAGGTAGTTTGAAACAGCTCATAACATAAGTAGGTATAGATTGAAGTACTGCTTTTATCATTACTTCCTTGCCAGCACTTGACAAATTCTTTTCACCAAAACCCTGAGCCTTAGTCCAGATTTTTTCCCGAATCCAACTAAAGACCTCTCTTTTTGATCGACCCAACTCAGTAGGAAGTCCTAGGTACTTTTCATGTTTATCTACTACCTGAACGGGTAAAATATCACAAATCTCCGCTACTACCCTGTCTCCCATATTTTTACTAAAGACCACTGTTGATTTTTCCAGATTTATAACCTGACCAGAGGCCAGACTATAGCACTGGAGGATGTCCACAATGGTTCTAGCAGAAGCACAGTTAGCCTCACAGAAAATCAAGGTATCATCAGCAAATAAAAGGTGAGAGACACACGGGGCAGTCTGACTCACAGCCACGCCTTTTAAGTGACCTCTATTCTCAGCTTCCAATATCAAAGAACTAAATGCCTCAGTACATAGAAGAAATAAATACGGGGATAAAGGATCCCCTTGCCTCAAACCTCTCTCAGGCTGGATATGACCAAAAGTACGGTTATTGAATCTTATAGAATAGGAGACAGTTCGCACACAGAGCATAATCAATTGAATAAAAGAATGCTCAAAACCTAATCTTTCTAACACACGTTCGAGGAACTGCCATTCCACACGATCATAGGCTTTGCTCATATCTAATTTCAAGGCCATATACCCTGATTTACCTGATGTTTTCCTTTTCAAAAAGTGATTTATTTCATAGGAAACCAAAACATTATCTGTAATTAATCTATTAGGAACAAAGGCAGATTGTGTTTCAGCTATGATGGCATTCATATGAGGCTTGAGTCTGTTTGTAATAGCTTTGGATGCGATTTTAAATGCAACATTGCTCAGGCTAATGGGTCGAAACTGGGTAATTACATCCGGCGCCTGACACTTAGGGATCAAGATAATGTGCGTATAATTAAGGCGTGGGTGCAACACATTATCATTCAGAATAGCAAGGATATTATTAATCACATTAGGACCAATAACATGCCAAAATTTTTGGTAAAAAAGAGCAGGTAAACCATCAGGACCAGGAGATTTAGTAGGAAACATATCAAAAAGTGCAGATTTTACCTCTAGGTCAGTGAACTTGGCAGTGAGCTTCCTGTTAATATCTGGAGACACCTTAGCTTGCATAGTTTCGATGACCCGCTCAACCTCTGCCGTCGTGGGTTTTCTGGAACTGAATATCGACTGAAAGTACTCAACCGCAATCTTACCCATATCAACAAGCGAGTTCTGCATCACCCCATTTTCGTCCCGTAAGCCTTTAATTTTATTAATTTCAGCTCGCTGTGTTGCCTTGGCGTGGAAGAACTTGGTATTCCTGTCCCCATCCACCATCCATTGAGCCTTAGCACGCTGTTGCCATATGACCTCTTCCTGATCTAACAACTGCTCCAAATCCAGCCGTTTCTTCCTCATCTCCTCCTTCCGCTCCGCAGTAAAAGGAAGCTTCTGCAAGCTTTCTAACTCCTTATCCAATTTCCGAATAGCTGCTTGCACATTTACAAACTCCGTCCTGCTCCAATTTACAAGCCCAATCCGACAATTCTCGACATTTGCCAACAAATCCATATCATCTCCCCAAGATTCCAAGACCGTACGCTTGCAACCTGGGTGGCGCAACCATACCTGTTCGAATCTGAACAATCGGTCCGGCGCAGGCTCGTGGAGGCGGGCTGGGTGGGTTCGCGGTTCGGGAGCAAGGGTTAAGGTGATGGGCTGGTGGTCGAAAGCTCTGGCATTATGGTGGAGGACCTGGGCGGACGGGAAGGCTGCGCGCCAGTGAGTGGATACGACCACTCTATCCAATCGCTCCTGTGTATTGTGTGGTTGTGGTCTAAAGTTATTCCAAGTGTATGGATAGCCCTCAAAACCCAAGTCTTCTAAATCATTGTGGGTCAATGTTTCCCTAAAATCTCGAAGCCTCCACTCCGGAGTTTTAACCCCACCTAATTTTTCATTATGAGTCAAAATCTCGTTGAAATCTCCCATTACAGCCCATTCCCTATGGGACACATCCCGAAGTTCACGGAGTAATCGCCAGGTTGTTTTTCTTTTACTCGTATCTGGCTCCCCGTAGAAACCCGTAAATCTCCAGGTTTTATCACACCCACTCATCTGAATATTTGCATCAATATGATATCTCCCATAACTCAAAAGTGAAACTAAACAATTCTTGTCCCATAATAACGCCAAACCTCCTGATCTACCAATAGACGAACTACCAATACCAAATAAATTAAGTCGTGCCTTAAGGTTATTAAACTCAGAGTCTTTCAAGCGAGTTTCCATGAGAAAAATAACCTGGGGTTTAAGATCCCGAATGAGACCTTTCAACACACGAACTGTCCAAAGGTTCCCCAAACCTTGACAGTTCCAGCTAAGGCAACTCATTGAGTTAGGCGGGACTGCTCCGCAGTCTCCGCCTCTGGTATGTGGGAAATGAATTGGTTCGGACATTTACTTTTTTTGGTGGGGACAGTAATCATGGTTTCCTTCTCTTCACCTTGGCGCTTATTCTGACTTAATCATGGTTTCCTTTTCCTCTTTTTAAGCATAGGTTTCTTACTTATTCTATGAAGAATCACAAAAACAAAAAGAATCGGTATAATAATCATGTAGTTAGACGTACACATAATACACTAAGTTGGGCTCTTCATGTGATGTGAATACTTCCCATTTTCTTTCCTTTTCTCTTTTCTTTCATAGATTTTCTTATCTATTTTATAAAGTTACTTTAAAATTACAAAATCTCGTGAAAAACCAATATTTTGAAAAGAAAAAAACGTGGAAAAATGGAATGTATCAGTATTAAAATGTAGTGTACAAGTGCTTGTTTTATGTTGTGTATATCAGTACTTATTTTTATTTGGATTAGTACCCTATGTAATAATATCAGTGTCCTGTTTTTCTTGTTTTTTCCCGTAAAATCACGTTTTTCACAAGACTTTCTCCTTTAAGTTTATGGATAAATCTCTGATTGTATTGATGATGGTTTATTCTTGTGAAACATCACAAAAACTTGTGGTCGAAAGACTCGAATCTACTCAAGGTGTTTCACTGTATTCCATTCCTTTTAAAGTCATATAAGAGAAACTATTGTATTGCAATTGCCAATTTGCAAAGGTCTTTACTATTTACAGCATTTCTATACTATTATAAAAGAAAAGAGGTCCAGGGTAGTTAGCGGACTAAACGTTGGTTTTTTTTTCTTTGTTTTTTCCTTTCTGCACAATTTCCATTCCCTTTCAATTAATTGTTTATAAAAGTGTTACATTGTTGTTTTATGTCAATTCGTTCACTCTATTTTTTATAAACTACTCCCTCCGTCCGCTCAAACCAGCCCAATTTCGCCATTTTGGGCGTCCGCTCAACCCAGCCCCATTTCCAAAAATGGAAACTTTTTATTCATTTTAAATCAAACACTTCTACCCCACTTGTACTATATATC